>ML842115.1:0-10335 GCA_009831015.1 Picea engelmannii
CCTAGCATTTGCCTAAATTTCTGAGTTATTCATGGGTGATTGAATGCTGTTCATTGTGTTTATTTCCGCTCCATAATTACTTAGCAATGTGTTTCTACTTATGGAAATTTCTGAATGTGGGTTTTAGACATTTCAGAGTTCATGCAAGACAATTATCTCTAGGTTGCTAAGTGTATGACAGAATATTAGCTTGCTGATTTTTGTCATTAATTTCTACAGTTACTACGTCACAACCACTTAAGTATGTTTCCTTGGTTCATTGTACTTAAGTATTGTGCAGTCACATCATAGTTAAAATGTAAAGAGATTTCACTTGTAAGCTACTACATGCATATGCATGTGAGCCAATCCCTGCTTGTGGATTGATACCTCTAAACAGCCAAATGATTTGGCTATAACACTAGATCCTCTTTGTGTGCAACATTTTGCTCATTCTTCATTCCTTTCTCCTCAGCTTCTTGTTAGCCCTTTTTTGGAATCTTTCCATTCTTGTTAGGCTGCCTTATCATTTGCCTGTCATTGGTCTTTATTGCCTTTTAAAATCTTTGTGAATAACTTTGAAAGGGAGTTCAGCTGATACATATTATTTTTCAAGATGTTGCATTTCTGAGAATGAAGATTTCCACAGTTCAAAACTCTAACACAGTTTATACTCCAAAAGATTTTGCTAATTTTGCATTTCGGCTGTTGTCATGGACTAGTGACATATATTATATTTTTCTCTAGGATTGCAAAATTCTTGCTCCAACTGTGACAAATCTGTGTTACATAATATATATAGAAGTCCAAATCTGAGATAGTCTTTTCTATGGAAGTGACACTCTGCACAATTGTATTTTTCCAACCCTCTGCATAATTATGGAATCATACTTGCACCTGTTACCCATGTAGCTGGATGCAGTTTTAACTTGATAGAAATGACTATTTCACATTCAAATCACAAATTTCATAACAAAAAACCCTTTATAATTTTTCTGAATGTAACGGGACTTATCTGTTGGTATGTTTGGTGCTTGGAAGGGTGACTGTCTACTCAAGACTGAAAAAATAATCTGTGCAACAGAAATTGACTTAAGCAAAAAAACAACGAGAAGTGAATGAATGCTATCCCTGGCTCACAATATTGCTCAATGGATATCATGATATGCATCTAGCACATCCTATCCATCGGAATGAATTGCTCGTACACAAATCCTACTTGGGTGATGTTTCATATACCAACTGATACCCTAACTGGAATTAGTTTAGTCTGATGGATTTTGGCATGGTGCAAACATACTATGAAGTCTGAACAATCTTTCAGATAAGGATAAATTTATGTATGCTAGACCATTAATCCTTTGAAAGGACAGGAACATGCACTCATGCAGTAAAAGTATGTGAAAATATTTGAGCTGTACCAGGTGCTTCTAAGCACACTTTCAATAACTTTTAGAACTTCTTGGAATTACGATCCATCATTGATATGTTTTCTATCATGATCAAGGTTCTAAATTAACAGATTTCCTTTAGATAAAACGTCTTTTGATTTACATGTTTCCAATTGATCAACTAGCTTTCCTCTTGTATAAGTAGTACCATTTTTTATCAGATATTTCATTGACCAAGCCAGATTGTGTTTGAATGAATGTGAAAATAATGTTCATGGTTGAGCATGATATCCAATAAACTATTGGAGTGGTGTTCATTTTTGTTTTTAGAGAAACTTGGGAAAGTTCATATAACCAAAATTAGGTGGGCCAGTCAAATGATTGTTGCTGTTTAGAATCTAGATGCATTGTCACTATTGACAAAGACCCAATATAAATGAAAATGCAAAGCTGATTTAAAGTTCACGTTTTGCAGTTAAACCCTCCTGCAGAAAAGGCACTAGCAATCATGCACAGACTTGCCAGTGATCCGGGTATAATTGCTATCATGAAGAAGGTATCATAAGTGAAGCCGTGTTTATAAAGCAGCTAGTTGCTGAACTGGTCTGGAGTTTGAATTTATTATTCTCTTTAACTTTTGCATTTTATGCTTATTTGAAGATCATGTCTTCCTTTTGATGAATGGTTTCTTTGCCTTTTAGCATCGATGGAGGGTAGGAATTATGACAGAGTTAGCTCCTGTTGGGTATGTAGGGATCAGCCCTAAATGTATTCTTGGATTAAATAAGGTAGAGCATCTCATCCTGCTGGTCAGTTCTTGACTACAACGATAAATGGGTGAAATATATTTAATCCTAAAATGACTTTGGAGCTAATGCAGTTCTATGTGATGGTTGTGTACTGTCTTTACATCAGAATCATGGGGAGGAAATATCATTACGGCTAAGAACAGATGATCTTAAGGGATTCAGAAAGTATGAGAGCATTAAGAAGACTTTATTACATGAACTTGTAAGTCGAGTATAGTGGTAGTGATTCTTTAGCATCAGCCTATTTTTCAGCCTATTGTTGATTTTATCTCATTGTATTGCTTTTCCCTTTCAGGCTCACATGGTACACTCAGAACATGATGCAAACTTTCTTGCACTAGACAAACAGGTAGAAAAGTAAAAGACCATATATTATTTCTTAACACCTGACTCAATTATTGAGCATAGAAAATATTTCAATTACGCCATGCATTATTGTAATTGATGCAGTTGAACCAAGAAGCTATTGCCTTGGATTGGACAAAGTCGAGAAGCCAGACATTAAGTGGGTTAAGGCAAGAAGCTGATGTAGATGAGCTCTTTTCTTCTCATGAAACTTACAGCATTAACAAGCTTGGAGGGAATCCTTTGCATTCTGTGGTAGATGCTCGTGCTTCTGCAGCAGCTGCAGCAGTAAGACGTCTTGAAAATTCACCTCCTCTTCATATTTCATCAAATATTGCCCAAGAAGGGTCTAAAAGAAACACTATTCATGTCAGTGGAAGCAGTGCTCTTTCCCAGACTGAAGATGGACCTGATCCAGATGATTGTTCTAGAGTTAATCAAAAAATAAGCAATGCTACCTATACAAACATTGACCTGGAGCAAGATTTTTCAGAACCAGATCCAGATGATAGAGTAATGCATGGTTTCATGTCTCAGAAACCAGATGTAGATGAGGAAATGTGGGAGGAACCTGATCCAGATGATTGTCAAGGTCACAATGCTGGTAGACCTAAAACAATTGCCGAACCTGATCCTGATGACTGCCATGGAGGCCACAACATTAGTAGACACAAAATGATTGGTGAACCTGATCCTGATGATAGTCAAGAAGGCCACACTGTTGGCAGATTTCAATACTTTGCTGAGCCTGATCCCGATTACAGTCAAGAAGACCATACTGTTGGGAGAAGATATAAAACTAATTCTGAACCTGATCCTGATGATTGTCAAGAAGGTGGCAACATAGGCAGACCTAAAAGCATTGCTGAACCTGATCCTGATGACAGTCAAGAAAGCCACACTTTTGGTAGATATAAAACCATCGCTGAACCTGATCCTGATGACAGTCAAGAAGGCCACACTGTTGGTGGATATAAAACCATTGCTGAACCTGATCCTGATGATTGTCAAGAAGATGCCAACATTGGTGCAGTTAAAACCATGGTTGAACCTGATCCAGATGACTGTCAAGAAAATGAAACAATGGCCGAGCCTGATCCTGATGACATCCTCTTAGGACAACCAGACACAGTAGATGTCCTCTCTAGGCGGTCAAGTGATATTCACATTTTTGGTTCCAGTTATATTGGATCAAATCTTAATGATGGAAATTCTGTTACAGAAATGCAACACAGCAGTCCTGATTCTAGTCTGAACAAACCTGTTACAGAATTGCAACATGGCATTCTTGGTTCTAGACCAAATGAACCTGTTGTAAGTGATTTTGAATCCATGCAGTTGAACCTAGAACGTGAAGATGCAGATTTGAGAAGAATTCAAGAATCCACAGCTGCTACTTCTGCACGCCTTCAAGATGCCATTCAAAAGCTTAGGTCCCAGGTGCCACCTGTTGAAATGGCTTCTGTTATTCGAACTTTGTTCACTATTTTAGTGTGAGTTCCTGAATTTTTTTTCCTCAATAAACTTCTTGTACATAGAAAATTTGGTGTGGATAAAATATTTAATCTCTGCTTTGCAGATTTATTACAGCAAGACTGAAAAATGGCTTTACTTTGTTCCATTCGGATCATATTGTGGTTGACATTTCTGATTTGAGCTTGAATTTGTTGTCAGGAATGTTATGGATCATCCAAATGAAACCAAATTCAGACGCTTGCGCAAGGTAATTTGTTAAAAACTACCTCCAAATATTTGGTTTATTGCTTCTAGATTATAACTAATTAACAATAAAAGTGATACATATTAATTCTGAGTTTTCTTCAAATTGTTGCAGGCTAATCCTATATTTCAGCGATCCATTGCAAAGTATGAAGGTAATCATCTACAGACTACAATGTAGTATATAGTACTTTTTTACTTCTTCAAGATAATGGTTGTTTTATATTATCAAAATAGCAGTTCATGTCTAGATTCACTAGAAAGGAAGAGTAAATCCACAAAACTACTGAGCATGCAATGCCAGACCTGCTCATAAATTTACAGGTGTATGCGGTTACATATTGGTTGAACAAAAAGGAAATTCAACAAAACATAAATTAACTGTTGATGTTTGTAGCATCGGACAAGTACTTCCACACATGTCTAAGTGGCTAGATGTGTGGAAGTAGTCCAAAGGACCTTTCATAAACTTTGGAAATTCACTTTAATTAAATGAATTATTAAAGTGAATGTCTTTTTATAATTAATGTGAGTTTAATTTAATAAAATGCTAAAGTTATTAGCATTAGTGAATTAAATTAATCTCAGCCATTGATCTCAAGTGAGGTGAGATCTAATCTCAACCGTTGATCACTTTGGATATTAGGGTTAGGGTTCAGCTAAATATTATAAAAGGCAGCCAAAGTGAAAGGAAAAGATACATCTTGGAGACATCTATTGGAGTCAGTGACTCATAGAGAGAGAGAGAAAAGAAGGAATTTTTTCTCAAGTAGATCTCGGATAGGTGAAGAAGGACTTTCATCTTGAGATCAACTCAGTCCAAAGGAGAAGGAAGCAACAACATATAGATCTAGTATCAAGGACAGATCTAATAGTCTAAATGTTCTACGAAACGATTCTTTTTTGGCGATATTTTCCGGGGACATTTGTCTGAAATTCGATGAGAAATTGTTAGATCCGCAGATTTGAGTGATTATTTTTGTATAATCCGAGTGCCCCAAGGGTTTTTTAGCATGCTGAATCCATTTCTGAATTCAGAAATTAATTTTAAACAACAAAAAATAGTGATTTCGTGCAAATTTGTATCGCCGGATTTTGGTGAAAAAAGCCATTTCGTAGAACAGTTAGACAATGCCGAACAACAACAGGTACAATGGCAGATCAGGCCATACAAAGCCACAGGAAGCACTGCACGGGCAGTATAGAAGACACAGGTGCACACATCCGTACTAGACTAGTGCAGAAGGGCGCGTACATACGCGCCAAACTAGTGCAATAGGGAACGTACATGCGTGTAGGACCAATGGTCGGGGGTGCGTACATACACGTTGTTAGATCTGCAAGGATATCTCTACAGATCTATAAACCAACAATGAAATTCTTTTGGGTGCTTGAAGGAATACGCACATGACAATGTTTTTTGTTTAGATCTAGAAATGGTAGCAACCAGTCTCAGGTTTGAAGACAGGTTGGATGGAGCATTTAACTTCCTGTCCTAGAAAGAAAGGGTTACTTTGCTTTTGAAGGAACATGACGTTTGGGAGATTGTAGAAAAGGTTGTTCCTACACCGACAGATGCAACAGAGAAGGCTTCTCTTGAGAAGGACATCAAATCCCAGAGAGTGATCTTGGATGTAGTGAAGGATCATTTGATCCCTCATGTGGCAAAGAAGTAGTCAACCAGAGAAATTTTCAAGGCTTTAGGGGATTTGTTCCAGAGTGACAACTTGAACAAGAAGATGATCTTGAGAAACAAGCTCAGATCCATCTAGATGTCAAGACCTGACAATGTTATCAACTACTTCATGAGGATCACCCAAACACGTGATCAACTTGCAAATTGGAGAAAAAGTGGAGGACGTAGAACTTGTAAATGTGGCATTGAATGGTTTCATTAAGTCATGGGAACCATTTGTCCTGGGAGTCTGCACTTCGGAGAAACTTCCTAAATGAGACAGGATTTGGGATGATTGCATCCAATAAGAGACTTGAGAGGAGTCTAAATCCTGCAGGAAAGGAGATGGGGAGGAGAACCTAGCCTTGGTCAGTCAGGCCAAGAAGGGCAAAGGAAAGGGTTCCAAGGGTAACAGTGAGGGGGCAACCTCACAGCCGAGTAAGAAGAAGGACTTGAGTAAGATCAAGTGTTTTGCGTGCCACACGAGTGGTCATCATGCATGTCAGTGTCCAAAGAAGAAGGGGCAAGGGAAATCGCAGTAGGTAGCAACATTAGCGGAAGCTCAGTTGGATGAGTTTGCTGCGAAGCTTGAGAAGGAATTCACACTAGTCTTCTGCCTCTCTACTATCACAATCATAAGGACTGCATGGTACTTGGACAATGGTGCATCACGTCATATGACAAAACCATGGGAGCTATTCAGTAGTCTGATGGAGAAGGACTCAGGGATCCATGTGGAGCTTGGTGACGATGCCAAGTATGCAGTGAAGGGGGAGAGAACAATCTTGTTCCAACTTGAATCACAAGGTTTGTTTGAGGCCCAGGATGTGCTATATGTATCAGGGCTGAAAAATATTTTTCTCTCAATCTTAGTTACGGAGGACAGGGGTTTTGCTGTCATGTTCAAGAAAGGGAAAGTACTTGTATGTCCAGAGGGAGCTGTCCCTGACACAACAATGAGCATTGGAGTTAGAGAGGGAAATTTATACAGGTTGCAGGGTAAGCCTGTTCAGGGCTTGATACATGACAATGACAACCTGTGTGAGTTATGGTACAGGAGGATGGGACACCTGGACTATAGGGCGTTGCCAATCTTGAGGGAAATTGTCACTGGTCTGTTATGGTTCAATGCCTTAAAATGATAAGAAGTGAATGAATACAGTCCACTTCGAGGGGGAAACCCCCTTTTACAATATATCCAATTCAGAATACAATATGAGATGAGATAAGATGATCTTAAAACTGATGTTCAAAAGTTTGTGTTTGAATGTGTGTTCTACCAACAAAATAAGGGAGAGACAATCAAGATGCCAGGTTTCCTACACCCATTAGCTATACCAAGTCAATGTTGGGAAGAAGTTTCAATGGATTTTATTACAGGATTAACCAAATATGAAGGAAAGACAATCATCATGGTAGTAGTGGATCTATTGACAAAGTATGCCCATTTTTGCTCTCTTTCTCATCCTTTTAAAGCAAGTACAATAGCTGCAACATTCATGGAAACAATTCAAAAGCTACATGGAGTCCCCAAGATTATTGTAAGTGATAGAGATCCAATTTTCATTGGAAATGTTTGGACTGAATTATTTTCTTGTTTGGGTACTTAATTGGCTCATAGCTCATCTTACCATCCTCAATCCGATAGGAAAACTGAGATTGTGAATAAATGTCTAGAAGGATATCTTCGTTGCTTTGCATCTGATAAAAAGACACAATGGGTCAAGTGGTTTCCCTTGGCGGAATGGTGGTGCAACACATCCTTCCATACTTCATCAAAAGTGTCCCCATTTTTGGCACTTTATGGATATCATCCTCCATCCATCACATCACCCTTGAAAGGGACTACAAAGGTTCAAGCAGTGGAGGACCACATAGGGCACCAACAAAAGGTTCTCAAACTATTGAAGGACAACTTGGTTATGGCACAAAATAGGATGAAACATGTAGATCAACATCGTAGTGAAAGGGAATTTGAAGTGGGGGATTGGGTATTTCTAAGGCTACAACCATACAAACATATGTCTCTCAAGCAACAAAAGGACAATAAATTAGCACCCAAATATTATGGCCCCTATAGGTTTTGCAAAAGATAAGAAGTATGGATTACAAATTGGAATTGCCTCCATCTTCACGTGTACATCCAATCTTCCATGTTTCTTGCTTAAAGAAGGTAATTGACAACAAGATCCCAGTCCATATAGTTTTTCCAGAGATTGATGAAAAAGGGAAAATCATACTTGAACTAGAAACAATCCTTGAAACAAGGATTAAACAGTTGAGAAATCGAGCAATTACTGAGTACTTCGTCAAATGGAAGAACCTTCCCATGGAAGAGGCAACATGGGAAGATTTCTAGTGTTATATTTGTATGGCGGCTAGAACCCTTCATTGCATCCTTTCTTTATAATTGTACCCTTTGTCTCCTATATATATGCCAAGGAGACCTAGTCTTAGGTTCATTTATCTCATCTCATATTGTATTTTGAATTGGATATATTGTAAAGGGAGGTTTCCCCCTTGAAGTGGATTGTATCCATTAACTTCTTATCATTTTTAAGGTATTGGATCATAACATGGTCTCCTAGATTTCATTGTTGAGCAACCGGGCATGTGTAGAGGGTGTGCACTTGGCAAGAATGCCAAGGCTGCTTTTCCAAGCAATGAGAGTAGGTCGAAGGGGATCTTGTATCTTATACATTCATATATGTGTGGACCTATGTTAGTGGCAAAGGATGAGGAGCATGAAGCTTCAAAGGGAAAACAACGTTCAAAGGCTTCTAGTTTAGGGAGTCAACCTTTAGGTGGGGAGGAGTGTTAAATTTAAAGTAGTTGCAAGAGCCATTCTCCGAGAGGATGGCAAAGACCCTAGCCGAGATCTAGGGCCCCCAGTGCACTCCTGGGGTACTTGGTCTGGGACCAAACATTCAATGCCATGGCAAAAGACACTTGTTAGGGCCCCCAATATATGACTGGGGTTCTTGGTCTGGGACCAAGCAGTAAAGACCCCTGAGAGGGCCCCCATTATATGACTGGGGTTCTTGGTCTGGAACCAAGCAGTTAAAGTCCCTAGATATGTCTAGGCCCCCTGGACATGGTCCAGGGTACCCATGCCTAGGGCATGGGTTGATCCTTAGTCTTGTACCTTGGTAGATAAGACCCCAGAAATATTCTGGGGCAACCTGATCCTTGATCAGGTGGTTGTTGGTGCATGACCCTCCTTGAAGGTGGGCATGACCACATAAGGGATGTATCCCATATGCAATGATGATAAAGTTACAAAGATCACCTTGAAAATGAATGGACAAGTACTGGCACCAGGTAACCCCACTTAAACCCCCTTCACCCTTATTTGTGTTTGATTGGGGTTTTGTTTTACTACTCTAGGGGTCATTATGAAAATATTAATTAAATGTTTAATTAATATTTATATTAATTAAATATGTTAATTTTAAATTATTATTTTAATTAATAAAATTACTAAACCCCTAGCCTAACCCCTATCCTAAAGTATAAATACACCTCCTCCCTTATCTTTTACATATTGGATTGTACTCTTATGTTCTTTGTCAAGAAGTGAGTGAATCTCCTCCTTTTGCTGCGGCCCCCTTTTGCAACTGTTGTTTGAGGCATTTCTGGTGGTGGCTTGACTCTTGAAGCTTCTCCTGTGGTGGCTCGGCCCTTGAGGCTCCTTCCTGTGGTGGTTCGGCCTTTCTACTAGCCAACGTTCCTGTTTTGGTGACTAGCTGCTGTTACCCTCTTCTAGTGTTGATCTATTGCTGCAAATCTAGGGCTATTGGATGTGTATTTTTTGGGTGCTGAGGAGTGTACCTGCTGTCCTCTCCTACAACAAGTCTAGATCCCTCCAGAAGCTGCCGTCACCTTTCTTCCGGTACTGATCTGTGTAAGACGTGGCCTCTTTACCTCAGATCTGTTTCCTTCAAATGAGCCGTGGCCTCTCTCTAGCAGATCTGTCCCTGTTCTCTTGAGCCGCAGCTTATATCCAAGACAACCGTACTCCTTGGCATAAGGGTTTTGCTTGCTGGAAAGTTCTGTGTGTCTAAGGGTTTGACCATATAATTTTTTTGTGTAGTATCTTAAGTGGTTTCTCCTTCTGGTGGCAAGAAAGTCCTTTCATCTCTTGGAAAGAGATCTAACCTATATGGTAGATCTATGATCCTATCTTTTTCTGAGCATATCTTCAATGGACCTTCATCACCTATGTGTGGCTGCTCTCCTTCAGTAATTTGAGGTAAGTCTTCTAGGTAAGTTTCTCTAGTTAGATCTGTAAGTTGTTGATTAGATCTGCTTTCTAAAACTTAGATCTATTTGTCCTTGCTATCTGAATCTTGCTTCTAGTTTAGATTTGTTTCAGATCCATTGTTTAGATCAGTTTCTTTAGTTCTAAATTAGATCT
>ML842115.1:28138-39990 GCA_009831015.1 Picea engelmannii
ATTCTTCAGACTCATAACTTGTCCAATGTTTCTGACTGAGAAGAGATTTGTTAGGGCATCGTACATCTTCTTCGATGAGTCAAGATGGGAGATGTAGGGTATCAGGTGGTCTTTTATGGAATCCACTTTGATACTCATGGCATAGATGTCAACATCTTTGAACTTCTTCATAGCTGCAACGTTCTGCAGCTCCTTCTCTTCTCCTTCTTCAAACTCTGGCTTCACGATCTTTCCTTTCACAATATCCAACACTTTATTCTTAGCAAGGATGAGGTCAATCCTTGTCTTCCATGCTCTGAAGTTAGAGTCTCCATCTAGCTTGTTCTCAGACTTCATAGAGTTCGTCATGGCTTGCTTGACTTGGTCAAACCCTAGATTTGACCAGAAACCCAAACTTCACGTCTTGGCCTTCTGAGAGTACCAGGAGATGCGCTGGGCTAGGGCGCACTGATCTATCCAGAGATTAGGTCAATCTCGTCACTTAAGGTGCCTCAACAAGAGGTTTAGGGTTTCTGCAACTGCTTCTGCTAGTAACCCTAGCTGTAGTGCTTTTGGAGGCTGCTCCTGCTAGTAACCCTAGCAACAGTTCCTCAACGAGCTCAATATCTAGCGGTTATGTTTCTTTCCAGCGTTTTAGGCTGACTGAAGGGGGTGTGGGCCCATAACCTGTTAGAATATAGAAGATGGTGTGCTCGTTTTACCATTGACGATACCCTCGTCACCCAACCATAGGCCAAAGCCTCCCTCTGAGCACCTTAACCTTGACTGAGAAATTCCTCCGGAAGCAAACCCTAGGCTAGATAGCCAAACAAAGAGCAACACATCTCTTCCCAAGGATAGCGCAACACAAAAGACTGATCAGATAGTCCCAAACCCTAGCCAAGAGATATTCAAGCCAATACTGAGAACTAGCTGCTGCTGCAGTTGCACCTGCAACCTTCCTCCAAACCTGCGCACCAAACTGCAACTGCAGTGCACATCAACTGGGAAACTGCAATTCTGAGATACTGCAAATGAGAACTGGTGCCCTGTATTTATAGTAATCCTGCCAGTTTTGCTGGGGCCGACTTCTCCTTCTGGGTATGTCTCTGTTCAGTATATTATTATTAATTCTGGCCGACTTCTTTTCTTGGAGGCTAGTAGCCTAATATAAATTATCTTCTTGAGTCGACAAGGCTTCTAGGGTTATTAGCCAACTCATTAGAGTTTCTCTTGCTTTCCGGAGTCTTCTATTCTCGTCAGGTTCACACGTGGGGGTAAATACCTTCCGCAACTACCATAATATTAACAACCTCATGCATCTCAAGGTAGTGTATGATCACTTGTATAAACACGGATTCGTATTGAGTAAATCAAAACTCTGCTGGGCTCAAACAAGGATAGAATACTTGGGATTGATCTTATCAAAAGGATCTATTGAACTTCAAGAACATGTGTTGAAGAAACTCTCAGAATTTACTGATGAAATACTGGAAACCAGACAGCTACAACGATTTCTTGGGAGTCTCAACTATATCCGACAGTTCTATGAAAATCAAGCAAAAGATGTAAGGATATTGCAAAAAAGATTAAAAGAGACAATACCATGGAATGATAAAATGACAACAGCTGTTCAGATCATCAAACAGAAGATCCAAGATCTACTGAGTTTACATCTTCCAGACATATCCCTTCCTCTTATACTTGAGACTGATGCTTCGACTGAAACTTGGGCAGCAGTTCTACTTCAAAAGAGCAATCCAAAGCTGGAAGAAGGCAATAACAAGATTTTAAGATGGAGTCTATGGCTTGATGGTTTCGATTTTGACATTCCTTAGAAGCTAGGAAAAGAAAATTGTATTGCAGATTTGCTTACCAGAGAAGCAGCCCCAGCCACACAGCCAGTTCGAGAAATTAAGATGATGGCATCTTCCTCATTGAGTAACCCAGTTGGTCCTCCAGGATTTAAATGGGTTCTTTTGTGTGATCATTGTAGATATTGCTACTATTTTGAGTGTTTAGAGTATTGTATCAAATCCAGTCCTACTTGTAAAAATATCCTGGAAAAATGGATACAATCTAATAATCATTGTATATCTAATAATAGCTATTTTGTACAAAGTCATAGGATGGCCAGAGAGACTATCTCAGGAGGTCTGATGCAAGGACAAAGATACATCTATTTGTATAGTCCAAATCTGACTTATGATGATTACTGTGCTATTATGATCCAAGCTAGATATGCTGGTTCTAGTTGGGTTTTATTTGATTGTGAAACTTTTCAAGAAAATCAGATATGGTGGTCTGGTTGGTTATTTGTCCTACTTTGGCAGTATTGTCCTTGTGACGTTCTATTCTTCGGAAGCAGCAAAGATGCTTTTAAGCATTGATTACGATCAGAAGTAGAAGAAGCTGCTCATTACAATGCCTGGTTCGTGTTTAATCTATCTTTTCAAGGCAGCGGATTACAATATGTACAAACTGAACCACCAACTCCTCAAAGCTACAAAGTTTCAAGTGACTTTTATGGAGATTTATGTGTTCCAGACGAAGATTTGATCCCTGCTATGCAAGGATCCCCTTTCTATAAATGTTTCAATGGGCTTCCTCCTTTCTCAGATTAGTATGATTCTCCACCAACTAGTCATATCAACTATGTGATGAACCCCCATTTTGGCATCTTTTTGTTCCCTATCTTCTATAAATACACATGCATTTTGCCCTCCTTTTATGTTTTCCACATACTTATCTTTATAAAGTTCCACGTTTATCACAGGTATTACTATTGCCACATAATCTTCTTGATTTTTGTTCATAAATTAGAATTAGAGTGAACTTTAGAAAATATTTGAATTATTAAATATGTGTGGTTTTCAATAACATTAACTATGGCTACAGAATGCAAGGCTCCAGGTTCTAGCTACATAATGCAAGGTTCCAAGTTCATACGGAGATGTGTATCGATGCAAGGCAAATTATGGAGATATATAAAGAGGATATTTTAAGAAGAAATATATTTCCAGCACAACAACCACATTCTATTTTTGCATATACGTATCAGCACCTACACAGTACGACATGCTTTGAATGGGCAGCTTACATATAGACAAGTGGCAGGGCTGATGGTTATCAACGTGGAGGCTACATAACCGTGATCAGTAAATAAGATGCTCAGCATCTTTACTTCATCGCATGTGGTAAATCTAAAACAGGAACATGCATAACAATCTACTCAATGCATCCAAGAAGTGAACAACCAGTGGATACGTGGATGGATTAGGCACCAGTTTGTTTTAACAAATTTTCCTAGAATCTAGGGGATTGGCGCTTTGCACAGAGCTATTTTTAGCCAAGCATTTTTGTATATATATGTATGCTCGGTTGAGCAAAGGCGATTAGTATGTGATACATATCAGACATTCAGCTGAGCGTATATTGTATTGAATTTCCAGATTTCTGATATATATATATATATATATATATATATATATATTTTCTGCTATATGTGATCATTTCCTGTTGGTAACTAGTGAAGTGTGAATATGGGAGTACCGTGAGCAAGGGCCCACTCATAGGTACAGTCCGTATTATTTCCTTGCTGGTTATATCTTTTGTTGTTGGTTAAACTCATGCATGATAATTAGATATATATGCTGATCAGATTACTAGTTTCTGAGATTTATTTTATAGTTTGTTGAGTAATGATTATATGCTTCATAATGGCCCTGGACATTTGCTGAATAATGACAGTTAAAGATTATTAGGGTGAATAAATTTCAGCCAGCATCTAAAATCAGATCTATTGTTATGCTAATACCTTATGGTTAAACTCTAAGTATGTGTAGATACATCTGGGTACGTATAACAAAGCCTAGGTGAAAGAATCTGCCATCATAATAAGCTTTGACATCATCCACAGAGCTGAGGACAGGGATCATTAAGTAAGTTAGTTGTGTTGTTGCAACATCGTAATTTTTGAGTTTTATAAACCTTAACATTTCTTTTTATACATATATACAGTTGCTACCGAATCCCAATGCTCATAAATCCCAATTAAGTGAATATTCAAAGACTAAGTTCATGATATTTCAGAGAGCTTAGTTTTCAGAGATGCCACCATAAGACTGAAAGGATCAGGGTTTTGTGACTCATTTCTTTTGTAATCTTAGTTATAGTACGCTAGTTCTCTTTTTTGTGTCAATTGCACATAGTGCCTCACAAGCACATAATGAGCCTCGGGTTGACAAATGAATGAAGAGTGCAATCCAGTATTAAACAATTGGGAATCATATTTTTACCACGTCAGTATGCCAATGATGATAGTGGGGATTCTTTCGACTCTGTTGGTGAACACAATATCATCAATAGAATGGAAGCATGATGGGCCACAAAATATGTAATAGTTAGATTCATGTCTATCGGGTCGACAGTGGTGTCCCGGCTGTTCCGTGGGTTCCAGTAGAACTCCAGTTTGTTTTATTGATTGTCACGTCTTTCCATAAAGTTGGTATGGGTCCCCATATGGCCGAGCCTTGAAGGGACGAGATAACAGCTGGAGTCCACCAACCGCCCCATCCACTTGAAAGGAATCTTTCTTTTACCGACAGTTGCCAGTTCTTGGCTACCGATAACTTAGAAATTTAAGTATAAATAAAGCCTCAAAGGTCTCATAGAGATCATCGGGAATTGGAGGCGTGAGTCTAAGTCTAGGTTAAGAGCAATGTGTATCCTCTTCGCTCGCCTTCGGGAACTTGCGAACGAAAAACACTGATCTCGTTTGTAAAGCTCTTTATGTCTGTATATTGTCTGTTAGACTAAGGATCCTGAAATCCATGAAGTCTGTATATGATCCTACTCTGTAAATCTGTATATATATATATATATATATTTATTTTTATTTTTCTTATTTGGGTTCTTTTTATAACAGATTTTCTGATAAATATATTGTTCTTGATTTCTTGGCAGTGAAATGTTCTTCTACAGAATCCTGAGTTTTATATGGCCAAAGGCCTGAATTGGTCAAAGACCAATGTTTCTATGAACTTTGAAAATTTGAATGGCCAAAGGCCTGGTTGGTGGTCAAAGACCAGATTTCTCAGAGAAACTCTGAACTATGGAGTTGGCCAAAAGTCAGATCGAGACTTGCTCTGATACCAAATGAGACGAACAAAGTTCGCTCACACAAGAATTATCCAAAATACTTGGAATATAACATAATAATCCATGTAGGAATAATGTATAAAATATGAATAGATAAGATGATATACAATTGAGAATGAGGGCTCGTTTGTATACCCACACAGGGGTGCCCTTAACCAATAGTCATGTCCTTTGAGACATGTCCTTTCATTATTAATAGTTATTATTTATTAATTGATTATTATGTTATGAATATCTATTTATATGTATATTTATGTTCATAACAGATGGCCTTCTACGCTGAGCATTTCTTGGAGCTTAGAGACAGGCTCATTGTTCAACTATAGTATACACTCCACCACTGGGTGAATGCTCTTTGCATACCCCTAGGCTAGTTTAGAGTGGGTTCTCATAGACTTAGAGTAGAGATCGATCATCAAATCGGTCGATCAGATAAGATTGATAGGATCTACCAGCTATGCCATCTAAAGGAGGTTGAGACTGAGGAGCACTTCATCTTCCGCCACCCCATCTACTATGAGATTAGAGGGAGTTTCCATTGCCTATTCAAGGGTAATTAGACTCTCATTGGCTTCTTTAGATATTTCGACCAGAGATGCTTGGCTTTATACATGTAGGAGACCCTCAGTCTCCAAGCCCATTTTCTTCAGCCTCCTACTAGATCAGATTCCACCTAGTAGCGGATCACTTCCTTCTTCACGGGGCTACCCTTGGGAAGGGGTACTAAGAAACAGACTAATATCGACACAACTTCACACTCCAGATTAGTGTGGACCCGTGGGGCCTTCCCCCGTCCCACGAGATTTCAATGACATGACTAGATCAGATCCCTCCTCAAGAGACTGGTGAGATCCCCTAGGCCTCAACAACAAACTACCTCCTCCATATAGTAGCACAGTGGATGACCTAGACATCCCACCAGGTCTCCCTCTGGACATCATACTATATTGACCTTTCATCATCCAACCTCGGATGTTAGGAGAGATGAGCTTATTCAATGACAGACCTACCTCATTATGTTTGGTTCTTCTTATTCCTGGATCTTCTCCTCCTATACACCTCCACCCTAGAGCGAGTTTTTGACCTTGGAGTCTAGGGCTGTTCAAGCCTCAGCTTGGCTCTCATTTTTTATTCTACATTACTCTACTTTACTTTCTGCATCTTGCCTTTTATAGGAGACCTTTTTGTACTCTTGCTTTGTAATGACATCATTGTACTCAATAGTCCCCTTGACCTACTTTTGTGGTCATTAGTCGAACATTAATGAAATTATCTTATCTTATCTTCCAACAATCCACAATACAATAGAAGACTTTCGAAGAGTGGTGATGTGCCTTCTTGATAATGGCTGAGAGTGTCAAGATGTGGTTAATGATTTGAGAAGATTCAAATTGAAAATTCTTTGTCACCACCTCCTCATGACTTTTGTCAATGATTTTTACATCCCTTTCAACTAGGACATTCTTAGATATCATTTTTGGGATTAACTGTGTAGAGTAAGTCATTAATCTCTGTGTTATGAACATAAATATATATATATATATATATATATATATATATATATATATATATATATATAATATCGAATAACTTATAATTAACAATTAATCACTAATGAAGAGACACCTCATATGAAAGGTCATGTCTCTTATGAAAGGGCACTCCTGCATGGGTATATATACGACCCTTATTCTCATTGTAATCTCATCTCATTCATTCTTATAGATTTACTTACATTTACTCAATATATTATTATTTCATCCTAAATGTATTACTTTATATTTAAATTTCAGATATTTTGGATAATTTATGTGTGACGAACATTGTTCGTTTCATTTGGTATCAAAGCTTCGTTTATGATCCTGGCCATTGGCCATATAGGCTTGTGGCCACACTGAATTTTTGTTTATCAGAGTTTCTTTGATTTCTTCAGGTATTTGACTATAGCTCGGCCTTTGGCCATTTAAGCTTAGAAATTTCGTAGAAGAAAAGTATTTTGCTGCAAATAAATAAGTTAGAAATCAAAAGCAACCAGAACCAAAAACAAAAAGTGTGCTGTTGAAAACGCTATATTATCAGAATTCCGTTGAAGAAAATTCTGCTATAAATCTGAAAAATATAACCAGAATTTACAAGAAAAAAATAAAAATTCAAGATTATTCCAGTAGCCAGGGCCATACATAAAAATTGAAGAGCATCATATTACATTACAATTGTATTGTCCTTGCAACAACAATTAATAACAGTCGTATGCTGCCATACCCTGTTCCGAGAAGAAAAATAATTCGATCCGTACATCCACCAAAAAATCCAGATTTCCATCGATCCGTACAACCATCCATTCGAATCCGTAGTACGTCATGTCCGGACTCCGTACTGCCACTGTTCACTGTGCACATGTCGTACATTCCCGTCCGTATTGATTGCCATACCGTCCGCTGTACCTTGCCATAGCCGTACCATTGAAATGCTTCCGCCGTACATAATCCGTTGTGGGAGAAAGTTGTAGGGTTTTATCAATCGAAAGGCAAAGCACATACTCACTGCCATTGGGTTGCCAACGTATCTATTAAATTGAGCTTTCCAAGAAAGGTGACGGTCAACTTTTATTGTTACCCTTAAATTGCGACTCTTCCACCAAGTCGAGGACATATATTAATTACAATATATTTCAAGGATTAGAAGTATTTCAAAGTAATTCCTAAGGTTCTAATTCAAAGTTATAAGAGGGTTTTTAAAGTTATAAATTCTCAAAAGTTATAAGAGGGTTATTAAAGTTATTAATTCTCAAATATTAAAGGGAAATTCGTGAAGGTATTTACAAATTAAAAGGAAGGTATACGTTGAATTACCATATTAAAGGTGAAAGACTAAAAAGGGTGACACATACTTTTATAAAGGCAAAAGGGTGATATATATATTGACTATATATACATTCAACCAAAAGTATATTTTAAAAAGTGAATTAAAAAGGTGAAAGTCTCAAAAAAGGTGACACATTTTTGGAAGTTTCGAGTGTAGATCCAGTGATTAGCAAAACAATATGAATTAATGAAGAAGGTACAATACCCGTAGTAAATCGAAGAAACACTGCACGTACGGTAAGGGAAAATCATGCTACCATAAATCCTTATCGACATCCCAATCATAAAAGTAGATATCTTAAACAATTAGAGTATCAATATCACTTAAGTCGGGAACAACTAATTTATTGTCCGAAAAATATTGATACCAGCGCAATTAAGTCTCATGATAACAGTTCATCGTGGAAGTGCAATGTTCCACAAAGAATTGAATTAGGATGGTCCAAGCCTTTTGTAGTTCAAAAATTTTGCTCAACACTCAGAGGTGTTGATATTATGGTAGCCATGGGAGGTATTGACCTCCATGTGTAACCTTTGGCTAGAATAGAGTATTCTGGAAGCAAGAGAAACCCTAAACAGAGGTGTAAAAACCTTAGAAGACAAGTCGGCTCAGTAGAATAAATAATATTGAAGTATTACCCTCCAGAAAGAGAAGTCGGCCTAGACAGGTGACAAGAAGGACTATAAATAAGAGGCTCTTGAGCTCATTTGGTACACTCACTTCACTCACTCTCTCAAGTATAGCGCAATTCTGGAGTTGCAGCTGCAAGAATGGAAGGAGCATCTTTTGGGGTGATTCCTGGCCTCTCTCTCTAGCGCTATCTAGCCTAAGATATGCGCCGTACCTTCTAATATTCTTGGTGGTATTCTTGGGAAGAAGTGCAATTGCAACTGCTGCAGTTGAGTATTGTTCTTGTTCTGTGGTTGTGGAGACTCTCTCTCTTGTGCACTACCCTTGGAGAAGGTGCGCTCCCCTTGTCTTGTGATGTTACTGCAATTGGATGGTGTTTTCTGGTTCCATCTTGTGCTATTGCTACAACTAGGGTTTATCTGTTGGTTCTAGTGTGGCTTTCCAGAATCATTCGATCTAGCAAAGGTTAAGGTGCTCGGGGTGGCTGCATGCCTATGGTTGGGTGACAATATTGTGATATTGTTTATGGTTAAATGAGCACATCGAAATATTTTAACAGGTTATGGGCCCACACTACCTTCAGAACAGTCTAACCGCTAGAAGGTAGATCGACAGTTCTTTGTCAAGCTCGTTATAGCGCCAGTTGCAATTGCAACTAGGGTTTTTGATTTTGCAGCTGCAACAAACCCTAACCTAATTCTTTGGGCACTTTAAGTGAAACATTTGGCATAAGTTTCGAACCTCCTCTTGTCAAGATGGTGTCTAGTTTCAATTAGAAGACAAGTTGAACGATGCTACAAATTTCAAAGGTATGCACTTGTATATTCTTTTCAAGTTATATCATCCAACAAAGCATGAGTGTGTTTGCAGGGGATGTACAAGAGACCTTGTCCAAGCAGTGATCTTGGATTCAGAGGAACAAGCACACCCTCCCTAGTAGTTGAGGCCTCAGGTTTCAGGTTTGATTGATCAAATTGTTAAGTTTCAATTTGCACATATCAAATTTGATAGTTGCTATAGTACAAGTAAACACTATAGTTGTGACAACAATCTTTGAAAGGTTCTATTACTTCTAGGTATACTTGGTTGTATATAAGCACTATTGATATAGATGCTTATTGCACTTGTTTGCAAAATGAACTAACATCTCCTCTAGGAGATATCTCTTGTTTTGCTCCTGGGCAGGTCACCTTGGTAATTATATGATGACTACCATCCTTGTTACCATAGATATGTTCTTATGAAAATGCTATTGGAAATACTTTTTCTCTTGTTGTTCTTGTTCTGGGCAGGTCACAGGTGAAAGCTCTGAGAAGGAGCTAGAGTGACAGTTGCAAACATGGAGTAGATGACTCCATCAAGTGGTGAGGCAGGTGATCTCACCAAGTACCAATTCTAAAGGAAGCGTGTAAAGGAAAAGGAGTTTTGGATTTGATACACTTAGATTTGTGTGGATGAATGTCAACCTCCTTACTAAGCAGATAAAGATCTTGAGGTTCGATAACGAAGGAGAATACACCTCCAAGGAGCTCCTTGCCTTTTGTAAAGCAACCAGGATCAAGAGGGAGCTAATTGTCCCACATAATCCTCAGCATAATGGTGTAGCAGAAAGAAAGAACCGATCCATTAAATAATCTGTTAAGGCAACGATGAATGCCCATATTCTATCCATATTTCTATGGGGAGAAGCAGCTATGATAGTCATATATGTTCAGAATAGAAGTCCTCATCGTATATTGAAGAACATGACTCCAGAAGAAGCCTTATCCGGAAAGAAGCCAAGTGTTGAACACTTGAGGATCTTTGGTTGTCCTGTCTATATTCATGTTCCCAAGGACAAAAGAAAGAAGTTGGAACCTTCAGGAAAAAAAGGCATATTCATTGGATATAGTGAGTCATTAAAAGCTTACAAAATCTTATGTTCTAGGTCAACAGAAGGTTGAAATTAACAGAGATGTGATTTTTGATGAAAAAATTGCCTTCAGGAAATCTATAAAAGATTTCATGGATTCCAATGATGAAGAAGAACATGAAGGTCCCAAGGAAGAAACTACATGTTCTCCAGAACATCTCAATGCAGAACCTTCCACCTTTGAAGAAGCAGTCAAGAAGAAAGAATGGAAGGAAGCTATGATATCAATCCATCATGAAAAATGACGTATGGGAAATTGTGCCTAGACTTGAAGGAAAGTCTATAGTCACTTCAAAATGGGTTTACAAGATAAAGCATGCAGTAGATGGGAGTATCGATAAAAAACAAGGAAAGATTCGTGGCTAGAGGGTTCTCCTAGCAGGAGGGAGAAGACTATGATGAGACGTTTGCTCCAGTTGCCAGATACATCTCTATTAGAGCCATCGTATCTCTTGCAACATCCATGGGTTGGAGTTTACATCAGATGGATGTAAAGATCACTTTTCTCAATGGAGTAATTGAGGAAGAAGTATATATAGAGCAACTCAAGGTTTTGAGGTACACCCGAGAGAAACCCATGTATGTAGATTAAATAAGGCCTTGTATGGACTCAAGCAAGCTCCAAGAGCTTGGTATGCACGAATTGACAGTTACTTGACGAGACTTGGCTTTTCCAAAGAGCTATGCTAATCCAAACCTTTATTACAAAAGTTGAGAATGATGCACCTGTGATCCTGCTACTATATGTTGATGATTTGTTTCTAACAGGTGCAAAGCCTCTCATTATTCAATGTAAGAGGGAGTTAGCCTTTGAATTCAATCTTGGTCTCATGCATTATTATTTGGGACTAGAAGTATAGCAGAAGCGTGGTGAAATTTTCCTGGAGCAAGGGAAGTATGTTGTAAAGATCCTTTAGAAGTTTGGGATGATGGATTGTAGATCCATGGCAACTCCCATGGTGACAGATCTGAAGAAGCTGAGAGACTCTGATTCTGATCCAGTAAACTCGTCCCTATATCGACAGTTGATTGGCTCATTGATGTATTTGGTGAATACCCTGCTGGACATTTGCTTTGCTTTGAACACGTTGAGCCAGTTCCAGGTGGAACATAAACATGAGCATTGGATAGCTGCAAAGCACATTTTGAGATATCTTTGTGGGACTTGTTATCCCCGATATCTAGGGATAACTAGGAGATCATGTCTCGAGGCCCACATGGTCCTAGACATGGAGTACGAGAGCAGATTGACTTGAGCATGGCCCTTGAGGGCCCATCTTTTCTTCTTCTCAACCAGACTTGTCCT
>ML842117.1:15658-27860 GCA_009831015.1 Picea engelmannii
GTGTCGCCACTGTTGGCAGCCAAATCACATTTTTTCATTTGTCTTATAAGCTGCCTACACCAATGTTTGCAAACATCGATTTTTCGTCGCAAGTCTCAGATAAACGACACTTTTATTCTTTGTGTCTTTTGCACAATTATTTTTCGTTTTGTTTTTACGATTGGAAGCGTGAAAACATTGGTCTTTCGAAGCCGCATTAGAATCATTGTTTGAACTATCATCATCCTTCTTATTGATATGCCCTTTGCGCCTACATTTCGCTTATCATTCTGTAGCTAGCAAAACTTTCTAACTGTACTCATTGGACATTCTTGTATTGAGTGGGTAATTTGGTTTTATTAAGTTTGTAAGGCATTGGCTCTTGGATTTACATGTTTTTATTTGAACTACTGGATCTTTGGTTTCATAAGATACATAGGGGTTATGATTAAATCTTCCATGTATACATCCTTTTAATATAATTCCTATGTCTGTGCTTTCACGACTATTGGTTTGATTATATGAATACCCATTGGCACATTGGTTAAAACTATTTATTATATGAGCTGTTTAAAATGATGGAATAATGTTTGCGCGCATTGGTTTATACATTGATTTCATTAGTCGAGCACATGACTTGATTGTTGAATTACTATTTTGGATTGAACAACTATGTAAATCGATGGTTGTACTTTGACCATAATTGTTATGCATGGCAGAGATAAACTCCACCACCTTCGCACGCTGGCATTTATGCCTACCCTTATCACCGTTCACCTCTGTTAGCTCGAGAAATCTTCGAGTAAGCTCTGCTCCTATGTTTGTTTTGATACAAACCCTGGACTCACCATGTGCTTGGCTCCATGGCACCAGTCATGAGAATTGAGCCAAATGGCAACCAAGCCTTGTTAATGTTTGACAATGCCCACAAGGACCTGGAAGATAATGGATGGCTTACCTTCGTTAAACGATTTGAGGGTTTTAATATGGCTGTAGCACGACAGTTTTCCTTGACCTTCGATGGTTGTAGAGCCAAGGTAGGTGATATACAGTTGGAAATTGATGAGAATTTTATCAGTTCTGCTACAGGGTTAGCTGCCACAGGACATCGTTGGTTCAAAAATTGTAAGGTCGAGGAGGTTCCATGGACACTACTATTCCTCTCGCGCAAAGTCACCATTGTGACAGAGGTATGCCCATATCTGCACTTAAACCACGATGGCACGATACTTTGATGATAATCAAACAGTTCATGACCTGTGAAGGTCGATACAGACTTGTGTTTCTCTACCACCTGCGTTTGCTAATGAATTTTATGGCATATTCATTGAATATTCCCTTTTACTTTCATCGTAGCCTATATAAAATGTCGAAAATATTTAAAAGGCATAAGGCTGACAGTAGCCTATTCCACTATGGGCTCATTAAACTTATCGTTGTTTATCATTTGAGTTTGCATGGTGATAGTTGGAAAGCTTTCGTAGCTCAGAATGGTTTTGAGGACACAAACCCTACATAGGTTGACAAGCCTGTGGTGAGTGAAGTCAATACTGGAACCCTCGTGCCCTTCCATATCCTATTGCCTTCTCCTAAGCCTTCGGCCTACCCTCCTATCGACTTAACAGATGTTGGAACTAAAAAGCCCGAGACTATTAAAAAGCCTGTGAGCAGAAATCCCAAGGCAAACCCTACTGCTAATGACAGGGGTAAAAGGAACGCTAGGCTCATTTCAAGGATGGATAGAACCAAACCTAAACCCTCTGCTGAGTCAAAGCCTATAATCCTGAGTGAGGATTTCGATTCTGAAGTAGAATTTTTTTTAGCCGATGAGTACCCGTACTCGTAGGGTTTATGTCGCGAACCACTATATGATTTCATGACAAATCTTCCCCCTTTCTTAAAAGATAACCCTAGCTACCCTGGTACTAAATTGCCTAGCGAAACCCTCAGCTATGTGTCCAAACCCTCGCCTGCTCTTTCAAAACCCACACAGTCATCCTGTGAATAGTGCGATTCATGGTTGGAACGATACTACATTGATGTTCCCCTACTCCAATAAAACATTCAATCACTGGAAGATCAAATTGCAGTATTGACCAATCAAAGAAACAAGCTCCAAGCAGATTATAAAAAGCAAAAGACAACCGGCATCATCCTTTTCAAGAACGTTGAATCAGCCACAGTCGTCATCAACTCTAAATTGGCATGATCAAGCCGTCTCGTCGCTATACAGGTATGAAAATTTGGTATCATTTTTGTTTTGTGAATAATTAAGGTTAATATAATGATTTGAATTATGTTTTTAAATAGCTCAGTCTCTCATCCAAATTACCTCTATCATTCGTTGATCATCCTGTACATGATTTCGTCTTACTAAAAATAAAATAAATTTTGATTTGATATACGATTTGCTCATATATTTTTATTGGATTTGAATGGTTTTCGTTTGGATTTCATTTGCTAAGTTTGTCTGATTGAAGTAACGAAATTAATGGTGTCTTTTCAATTCAATTTGTTTTGTATCCACTTCGAATAGGAACTTTCCATGCTCAATTTAGAATACGATCATGCTCGGATTCAATCTCGTTATGATTCGTATGTTGTGATCAGTAAATGATTTCGGGAGTGTAGTTATTATGATATGCTGTGTCATATGATTTTCCAAATCATGAGTACCACTCTGTTCAATTTAATTTAGAAAGAACTACTCTGTTTTTATAAAAACAATGATCTCATTAAAACTGTGAAAATACGCCCGAATTATGGAACGACTGTGATTTACAATGACTATGCTAAACCCATCCGATTGATTCGCTTGATTGGATTACTATTAGTTTGATCATTTTTAGGAATTGGATCGCGATTGTAATTGCTGCTTTGTTTGATTATAAATGTGTAAAACGAATTGGTCAAACCCGGCTATAGTTCGTTTGATTGGAACTATTTCGATCAAAGACAATCAATCTTGTTTGCCCAATTTTCAATAACAAGTTATGAATTCTGTTGCTATCAATCAGTCCTGTTACGATTTTATTTGAATTGATTTCACGCCAGCTCGAGTTAATCTACTTGTGGCATGAGTCGTTTGCTATATCAACATAGTGATAACGATTTGAAATGATCTTGTCGAATTCATACTTCATGTTGGCAAGGTAGCGTAACAGTTGCTTGTGATTTGTTTTGATTATGTTGAATTCGATTTGTTATGAAATGATTGCATGGTTGTTCCACATAATTTGGTTACCCGACTTTGTGGTAACAAACCAAACAGAGTATGCCTATCTCTGTAGTCATTCAATTGATTTGGTCATGTTTGATTTCGAATGGTATAATAATTTCAAATTAAATGATTCGTTTTCAAATGGTTATTGGATGTCAATTAAATTGAAATCTTTAAAAGATTTTTAATCAATTTTAATACTAATTATGTACCTTATTTAGACTAGCTACAAAATCAGATGATTCTGTAGCTAGTCTATAGAATTGAATTTTTTATCATTTTATTAATAAAATATCCTTCTAATTTGTTCATTTTTGGTCCTTTTCAGGTGAATTCGAATTGCATGGGACTTGATGGATAGTTTAGAGGATATTTGGATATTTTAGTTTTGTTTTAGTTTCCTAAGCTTAGTCAATTTTGGGATATCTTCCAAGATTTTATGTAAACAGTTTTATAACTTCCACAGGGAGGTTTTACCCTGTGGAAAAATTATAAATACTTATTATTTTTGTAATAAAGATGATCCTCATTAGTGGGAGAACAAGGATATGGATTTCTAATACAAACAGAGACAGAAGTTGATGTTCTGCTACAACTTTTGCTTTCATAATATCAATCTTTTGTTTCATGTTTATGTTTATCAATTTGCACTTGATTAATGACTACTTTATCTATCTTAGTCTTCTACAAAGTGATATGATTTAATTAATATGATCCATGTCTGACTTCTTTCAACATTTAAAACACAACAATTACTTAGTTTAGTTTATGAATGACAGAGTTCTCTTCTTCATCAATTGAATTATTTTGTGTAAGTCTTTGCATACAAGTTTACCTCATTGTTAAGATTTATAAATTATATGACTGTTGTGATTTTTTATGTCTTGTTTGTCCTGTAAACAAACTTTAAGAGCATTGCAGCTATCGTTTACGAGAAGCTTATGGATTATTCGGTGCGGGTTTCCTCCCTCCGATTGGATTTGAAGATCATCATACATAGGACAAACCTGGAGCGTTTCCAGGTCAGTTTGTTATTTATTTGTTTAGTATATTTATTAGTAGCTTAGTTAGATATATTTGTAGTTTAGATTAGTGATTTAGTTTAGTTAGTTTTCTRTTTTATTTCTATTCATAAAAATTATAAAATCAACAAAAACATCTTCCTCTGTCTTAGGGCAGAATATTAATGAGTTTTTCAGGTTTTATTTAAATCTGTAAATTGTAGATATTGTATATTTTGTGAATAAGTTATATTTCAATTAGTAGTTTTAGTATAATAGTAGTTAGTATATTGTATTTATAGAATAGTTAGGTTAGTTTAGTTTGTTTAATAGTTAGTTTTAATTAGATTAGTTTATTAGTTTGTTTTATTTATTGTTAGTTAGTTTAGTTTGTTTTATTTAGTTTTAGTTAGATTAGTTAGTTTAGATTAGTTTCTTTTGTTTTCTTAGGACCTTAGATCGGCTAACGAATCCACTAAACCCATCAGGGTGGTTCATCCCAAACAACTTGGGTTATTAGACAACCTTGGACCGGTTCCACTCTCTCAGTTGACGGACGGTCGATTTCGCCCGCCAAAAAATGGCACTAGAAGGAGGGCTTGAACTTAATTAATGGCACGAGGTGGTTGCAAGACTCCTCCACCCCCTAATTGATCACCTATAGTGAGTAGAATCCATTCAAATGATAATATTCCCCCTCAAACAACAACTACTTCAACCAACGATCCAGAGATCACAGTTGCACCAACAACCCCTAATCCTACAGGTGGTGACATACAAGAGATTGTATGTCAATCTCTTATTAAAACACATAGTGCCTTAGCTCGTCTTAGGCAACACAACCATCCATGGGGCCAACCTTTGGACTTCTCTGATATTAGAGAAAAATTAGGTGACACTAATCCTACTGTGAATCCTTCAGATCCAATCATAAATCCTGCTGCAGGAGGATCTGGGATACCTCCTTCACCACCTCCATCATATCCTTCCTCTTCTGGAGGAGATTCCTTTGACGAAGGCAATTCACCTTCTCAACCTTCAACACCCCTTACACCAATGGAAAATCAGAACAACCCTGCTAGACCCTGGCTTGATCAGGATGCTGTAGCTGTACCTGGAGCTCAACACCCTTTACCTAAACACCTGGAGAAATGGCTTCCCAAGTTTGATCCTGACTCAAAACAAATAGCTGAAGATCACATAAAATTTTTTATGTTAGCCATAAGACTCCGTAATGTCGAACATGAAGACGTTGTCTATAGGTTGTTCCCTTATACCTTTGAGGGCAATGCATCCACATGGTACTTTGCCCAACAACCCCATACCATCGTGTCTTGGGAAAAGTTTGAGTCATGCTTTTTGGAAAATTTCAGAGATGGTAAACCTCCGGAAGTCTTAGTCATGGACCTTTCAAGCTTAAGAATGAACCCAAAAGAAAAAGTTAAAGATTTTAATCAAAGATTCTTAACACTTAAAAACTGAATCCCTACGGATTCCATGCCTGTTGAGAGTCTTATAATAGCTTACTACACTAAAGCTTTGCATCAAAGTATAGCTATTTGGGTTAAACAATCAAAGAAATCCACGTTGTTAGAAGCCTTCAAAGAGGCCAGCCAGATTGAAAAAGACATACTTAGTCTTAAAGACTCTTCTATCAATGAAACTGAGACTATTTCTTCTTCCAAAAAGAAGATCGAAATCCTACCCAGACCCACTCAAAGTAAAACACAACCTGAAAATTCTGATTTAGAGAACTTAACTAAAGTTGTTCAAAAACTGTCAAATCAAGTTATAGACTTAAAAATGTCAACCAAAGAAGCTTCATCAAGTAAAGGACCCTTCAAACCTCCTTTTCGGAAACCTTTTCCTACCAACCGACCTAGTCCAATCACCGAGGGCCTTAACCTAGAAAGTTTGCAATGTGCTCTTCAAACAATTCTAGAGGCCCAAGATAACTTGATACCCCCTGACATCCCTCAGGAGGTAGTTGAACAAGAAAACGCTCTAGAAGAAGAGTCTTCTCCAAACATTTTTGGACACTTCTCGGATAGTATCATCCAAGCTAATTTCGAGACAGTCCACCCTTATAACACTAGGAGTAAGACAACAAACAAACCTTATGCCGAAAACACTACAACTTCACCTCCAAAAAAATCTAAATCAACTGAGACTAAACAAAGCAATGTGAACCCCAACTTAGATTATGATGTTGTTGAAGATCTTAAAAAGTTAATGGCTAACATTTATATTTATGAGTTATTGAAATTTCCATTTTTTCTTCAAAAAATGTTGCAACACATTTCAGAGAATGGCAAAAACGGTAATTCAAGTAGTAACAAGGTTGTGCAAAGCAAAGTCCCTCAGAAGACTTCCACTAAAAATAATCCCGATCCTCAAGACAAAGGAATCCTTCCTGTAAATAATGTAAATAATGTAAATAGAGTAGCTTTAGAAACTACGAGTAAAAATCCACAAGCTACTACTCTTAATACTCGCAAAAATGTACCTCCTTTCCTGTTAACTTTCGAGATTTTTAATAGAAACGTGCATAATTGTATGGTAGACTCAGGCGCATCATCCAATGTGATGCCATGGTCTGTCTGCCAGAATATTAACGCCGAAGTGGAACCATCTACATTAAAAATAATACAACTTGATTGAACCAATGTTAAGATTATAGGCGAATTAAAAAATGTACTTATTAGATTATCGTCTAACCCAAAGGTTCATCATATTATTGATATAATCATTGTGGATATTCCAGAAGTGTATGGTCTATTTTTGAGAAGGGACTGGTCGGAGCAGCTACATGGTTACTTCACGACAGACTGGTCTCACTTATGGCTTCCAAAGAACGTCAAGACTAACAAGATCAGGGTGAATCGTGAACGCTACCTTAAGTTCACGGTCACAGATTTGAACGATACTAGCGAACCATATACACCTTCTGCAGATACACCTGAAGTACAAGGGATGGACACCTTCTTCGACAACTCCATGGCCGAGGTTTCACCTATTACCAATCCTGAACAACAGTCTGAGATTGTAGCATATATGCAACCAACAGCTTCCACGCAACAGTCTCATGTATCCGATGAAAATCAAATTTGGTATTTGTATTTCGACGGGACAAAGTCCAAAGAAGGAGATGGTGCAGGTTGCATCATTATCGATCCGACAGGTAACAAGACATTAATTGCATGTAGACTAGAATTTGAATGTACTAATAATACTACAGAATATGAGGCTTTACTCCAAGGTCTCAGGAAAGCTTTGGATATGAACATTCAAAACTTGGTTGTATTTGGAAACTCTGAAATAGTGGTTAGATAGGTAAGAGATTCTATCCACTGTCTATCTCCGCATCTCAAAAGCTACCAGTCTTAGGTATGGAGTTTAATGAATAAATTTTCTGCTTTCAATATAAATTCCATTCCTAGATTAAATAATGCTGAAGCAGATTTATTAGCTAATGTAGCTTCTAAAATTCTTCCTGCAGAAGGCCTGTCTCTAGACGCATTCTCCGTCGAGTTGTTGTTTTGACCATCTGCTCCCGACAACATCACAAACTGGAGAATATTTGACGACAATCAGCAGATCATCAACTTTCTGCACATGGAAGAAACCTTTCAAGGCGCGGTGATAGATGAACGCACGCACGATGACAATTTGCACGATTTTATGGTAATACCTAATCTGAAAACTCCTTAAGCTTTATCAGACATGGTAAATTCGATACCCAAATCTGTAGTTAGACTAGAGAAGTTTTATGATTTTGAAGATAAATTTAAAAAAACGGTCAACTGTAAAACCAATAGTTCCTCGTTGTCTTATAAAAAAGTAAACTTAGGAACTAATGAAAACCCTCAGTGCATTAACCTAGGCTTGGGATGTTCTAGACAAGAAAAAGCTGCATTTGTTAAATTATTTAAAGAATTTAAGGATGTATTTGCATGGACGTATGATGATCTTAAAACTTTTGACCCTAATATCATACAGCATGTCATCCCAATGGAGCCCCAAACCTTACCCTTCCAACAGAAATTGAGGAAGATGCACCCTAAACTAGAACTGACCGTTCAAAAAGAATTGAATAAACTCCTAAGTGCTAAAATAATTTTTCCTGTTAGGCATACTCAATGGGTTTCTAACCTTGTCCCAGTTCGGAAGAAAAACGGGGAAATTCGACTCTGCGTCGATTTTGAAACCTCAATAAAGTGTCTGACAAAGACAACTATCCTGTCCCACCCATGGAAAAGATCCTCCAATAGGTATATGGTTCCAAGAGGCTATCCCTACTAGATGGTTTCTTAGGATACAACCAGGTCCTGATGTCTCCACCAGACCAACTGAAAACTACCTTCCGTACCCTGTGGGGCACTTATGCTTATCGCAAAATGCCCTTTGGATTGATTAATGTTGGTGCCACCTTTCAAAGAGCAATGGAAATTGCTTTCCAAGGTTTAATAAATAAATCTTTCGTAGTTTACTTAGATGATGTGACTGTTTATTCTAAAAACAAAGACGATCATCTAGCTCACTTACGAGTTGTCCTACTTTGATGTCATAAATACGGCATCTCCTCGAACCCCAAAAAGTCCATCTTTGTAGTAGAGCAGGGTAAACTCCTAGGATTCATTGTGTTTAGTAAAGGAATGATTATTGACCTTAAAAGGACTCAAGTCATCGCAAAACTCCCCCCTCCTACATCCAAAAAATCCATGCAGTGTTTCTGTTAAATTTACATGCAGCAGTGAGAGCCATTCTCCTGGAGGATGGCTAAGACCCTAGACAAGATCTAGGGCCCCCAGTGCACTCCTGGGGTATGTGGTTTGGGACCAAATTGATAAAGACCCTAGACAAATCTCTAGGGCCCCTGGTTTGTAACCAGGGTAACCATGCCTGGGGCATGAGAGTCTTGGTCTGGGACCAAGCATCTGAAGACCCTAGAAATCTCTAGGGCCCCTGGTTTGTAACCAGGGTAACCATGCCTGGGGCATGAGAGTCTTGGTCTGGGACCAAGCATCTGAAGACCCTAGATATCTCTAGGGCCCCTGGTTTGTAACCAGGGTAACCATGCCTGGGGCATGAGATTCTTGGTCTGGGACCAAGCATTTAAGACCCTATATATCTCTAGGGCCCATGGTTTGTAACCAGGGTAACCATACCTGGGGCATGAGAGTCTTGGTCTGGGACCAAGAATTTAAGCCCCTAGATATCTCTAGGGCCCCTGGTTTGTAACCAGGGTAACCATGCCTGGGGCATGAGAGTCTTGGTCTGGGACCAAGAATTTAAGACCCTAGATATCTCTAGGGCCCCTGGACTGCAGCCAGGGTACCCATGCCTATGGCATGGAAGTCTTGGTCTGGGACCAAGCATTTAAATACCCTAGATATATCTAGGGCCCATGGACTGGGTCCAGGGTGCTCATGCCTGGGGCATGGGTTGATCCTTGGTCTCTGACCTTGGTGTAAATCTTGATGGTACATGACCTTCCTTGAAGAAGGACATAACCACAAGAGGGATAAAGTCCCATATGCAGTGATGATAAAGTAATAGGTTCACCATATGATTTGAAGGAATGAGTAATGCCACCTTGTTAACCCTCTCTTGCCCTTGGTTGATTGTCTTGGGGTCCTTGTTGATTCATTGGGATTTTTGTTTGGTTGTGGGATTTGTAAACCCTCCTTACACTTGGTGTGGGCTTTGTTTAAATTGACTTTGGGTTTTTATTGGTTTATTGAGGGTTATGTTTCTAAAGTTAAATATTAATAATTGGCACATGTTTAAATTGTTAATTTAAACATGTGACTTTTATTGTAAACTTAACCTAGCCCTTAAGTTACCATAACCTAACCCTAACCTAGTCTTTCTACTATTTAATAACCCCTCCTCCTTCACCTATCATTCACTTACTCGTGTGATGGTATGGAGACAAATCTCGCGGCCTCAGTACTGGTTATTCCTTCTGTAGATCTGAAGTGTGGTGTGGCTGTCCCTTGTGGTTGGAGTGGCTCTTTGTTGTCCACCGTTTTCTTTTGTATGTTGTTGTGTGGTGATTAAGGGGAGCCGTGACCTTTCTACTGTTGCAGTTCGGTCCCTTTGTGGCTGTAGTGTCTCCCTGTGTGCTGCCGTTGTGTGCCTGTGTGGTTTGGCTCTTGGATCTATTGTATGAGGGGAGCCGTGACCTGCTATTCATGGATTTTAGTGGTTGGCTGTCGTCCATATGTATGTTGCTATGTGCAACAATCCTTTAACTGCTGTATGGTAGAGCCACGTCTGACTGGAGGTGCCATGTCCCTTACAGATGTAAGTTTAATTGCTGAGAAATGCCACGCTGTAGATTACATTGGTACCACTTCATAAGGGTTTGACCCTCTCCTCTGAATGGTTGTTTCCTTGTCCTTGATGAGCTATGTCTACTATTAAACAAGGGTTTACTTATAGACTTCGGATTTTAGATCTGAGCTTTCTTTGGGTAAAGTCTTGCTGGGAAAGGGTTTGGGTTTCCTTATTTTATTCCAGTGACCCTTAAGCTTGGTGGATTGCAAATTCCTTCATTTCTTTGGCTTATAGATCTCAAAGAGATCTGAACTGAACCTTTAACTGAGTATAACACTTAGGACCTATTTCTATTGTGGTGGTGGACTATCTTCACAGGTAAATTTGGTACCAGGTATGTTCTAAATTGCTTCTTCTAAAAGGTTCAGATCTAAGTTGCTAGAATCTAAGTGATCTCCTTTGATTATTGTTTAACCTCAGTCATATAGAAAAGAAGCTTTATATCCCTGTTGAATTGTGTTCAGTCTACTGATTAAAATTGAAAGGGTGTGCATCACTGTTAGTTTGATCTGTTGTTACACATTGAAAGGGTTTGCATCACTGTTTTCTTCAAAATAAAATAGAGATCAATTGTAGATCTACTGATAAAGATCTATTAGATTATAGATCTCTGCTGTTATACTTAGAGGCTTTTTTATCACTGTTATGATCTATGTTCTATTGCTTATGAATTGAAGTTTCCTTCTTCTACTGTTTTAGTCTGTCATAGATCTATATTCCCTTATGCTGTTATCTCTGTTTGTGATTAAGATCTGAGGTGTTCTAGCACTGAAATTAAAAGAGACTGCCATTTTTAAAAATTACCCTAAAATCTAACATGGTATCAGAGCTATGGACGTGAAGAAGCTCAAGAAGAAGCCTTGAGCCCACGTAGATCCTTCTCTAGGGTAATTGTTTTACAGATCAGGAGATAAAATTAAACCTCTGTCATGACAAGAACAACATCTATCACTTAATCATCCCGGAGGCCTCACCATTGCAATGCCATAACCTTAAGGGCACAAACGGCTGCTCACTATGCAGAGTGTGGAGTGATCCCATCGAAATTTAATTTGGGTCATTGTGGTGGCAATTGCTTCAAGTTTCCATCGAACTCAAATTATGTCCCCAACTGAGGCACAGCAGGAAAAACATTCTATCAATCTAAAAGATAAGAATAGGTTCAGGAGACAACAAGGATTCCTGTGCAAAATTTTGATTCATTAGCATAGAGGAATATGGTCTCTTGGACGATCATGATTACAACAAATGTGCAGCAAGAGAAGAGTAAGAAAGCTCTGGATCTATTTTGTGAAATGCAGCAGATAGGAACGAAGATTGATACACACATGCTTGGCAATATGCTGAGGGCGTGCACGAGCTTAGTAGCTCAGGAACAGGGCGAGCAGATTCATGCCTACATTATTACAACTGAATTTAACTATAAGTATTTCACTTGTTTCCATGTGGGAGAATAGATGTAGCACAACACGTGTTTGACAAAATACATGAAAGTAATATGGTGTCATGGACTACTATAATTGCAGGATATGTTCAGTATGAGCATAGTGAGGAGACTCTGAAATTTTCAGACAAGTGCAAGTGGAAGGCATGGAGCCAGAGTTACTCTTCTTTGCCAGTGCTCTAAGAGCATGTGGCAGCCTTGCAGCCTTGGAACATG
>ML842118.1:0-23423 GCA_009831015.1 Picea engelmannii
GAAACCCACTTTCCTTAGTTGCTTTATGTCTATTAATTCACCCACATTGTGAATTAATTGTCACTTTATGACTTAAGTGACATATTTCACTTTTGACTTGAAACTCCTAAGTCAAAGTGAAATTAGAATCATAAAGTAAAGTAGAAGGGTAATAGTCTTCCCCCTTTGTGCTTAGAGACTCATAAGCACATGGGGACCACTTTCCAAGGTACCCAAATCTCAACAGAAAAAGATTGTGTACTCAAGAGAACAAGCTGGAGCTTGTGGAGACGACTTCCTTATTGAAAAAGGAAGAGATTACTCCCAGGTTGGGAGGGAGCACTGATGTGTTATTGATTTATGGACAATCATTTTTTAGTTCGAAAAATGGTCCAGGATGAGCAGTTCCTTTCCAGTTCGGAAAGTGGTTTGAGATTTCTGACGGACAAGCATTTTCCAGTTCGGAAAATGGTCCAGATCGGACGGTCATTTTCGTAATGAAAATGATTCGATAGATTGCTGATGTACCATAGACAGCGATTCCCCTTGTGGCCAGTGTGGGGGAATGGTCTAGGACAGTCTTTCTTCTTGGCAGTCACTCTTAGTAGTGGTCAAGTAGAATGGTCTGCCTCGTTGGGCAGTCATTCTTTCAAAGTTCACAGTTGTGAGCAGTTTCGAAGATTGGTCTGTTTTGGAGGTTGGTGCAAGATAGTCATTTCCTTAGGAAATGGTCCGGACAGTCATTTCCTTGGGCAGACTCATTCTCTCCAGGATGCACTTTGTTTAGTGCCGGAGGAATGGCCCAGTTAGGTGAATGGTCCCCAGGTTCAACAATTAGGGACAAGCATTCCCTAGGGCAGACTCATTCTCTCCAGGTTGCACTTTGTTTAGTGCCAGAGGAATGGCCCAGTTAGGTGAATGGTCTAGGTTCAACAATCAGGGATATGCATTCCCTAGGGCAGACTCATTCTATCCAGGTTACACTATGTTTAGTGTCGGAGGAATGGCCCAGTTAGGTGAATGGTCCAGGCTCAGAAATCAGGACAATTATTCTTCTATGCTTGAGAAGAATAGTCCAGATAGCTCATGGTCGATGTTTTACTTTATGAGGACAGATGCTCTTCCAGATCTCTCAGATGTGAGTGGAAGAATGGCCCAGATGACTCAGTTTATATCATGATATTGTTTTCTGTGCAGGTTGATATCATATGATATGATTGTTATGGAGACTGTATGTCTCTGGACAGTAGATGTAGGCTACTGTGGTGGATATGTTCCACTGGTTGTGACTATGTGTCACTGATTGAGTAGCCGTGTGCTACTTGGTGTGGTAGTGTACCACTAGATTGTAGTTGTGTATTACTATGGATAAACACAATTGTGTTCTATTGAATGACATTGTTCTGATTGCCATGTAGACTATTAGTAGTGTTGAAAATGATTATCAGCTAGATGGATAGTCAGTGTGCTTGTGGACAGACATTCTCTAGGTGGAGAATGGTCCAGATAGAACAGATTGCTGTTGGACAGGTATTCTCTCTATGGAGAATGGTCCAGGTTGATAGTTTGTTGACATATCATGGACTAGTATTTTTCCTAAAGGCACATATTATGGCCCGATTAGGAAAATGGTTCAGGACCAATATTTTCTAAGGCATATAGGTTCAGACGGATCTCTATGGTACAAATGACTTGATTAGAAAATAGTCCTAGATTGACATTCCTATAGGAATGGTCTCCGTAGTCCATGGCGTAGCTTTTAACATCTGTTGGGATAGTCATTCTTACGTATGTCTAGATTAGAAGAATGGTCCTTGTATCACTCTGTGGAGGGAGTGACTTATTCAACATCATGCCTGATTACTTAGATAGAGTATGGCTTTGAGAGATGATGCAGTTGATGCTATCAGATGATAGTGATGATGGTGCTCGTGATCTAATCATGAGTTAGTCTGTACGACTATGATGATGCTACCGATTGAATGGTATGTTTGTGCTCAAGACCATTGCCTTCAATACCTCCCTAGCTAGGAGGGAGTGTTGATATTATGGTAGCTGCGGGAGGTATTTACCTCCACGTGTAACCCTGACAAGAATAGAATATTCCGGGAAGCAAGAAGAAACCCTAAAGCATTAAACATAACCCTAGAAGACAAGTCGGCGCAAAGAAATATTTAATATTAAGTATTTAGCCTCTAGAATGAGAAGTCGGCCAAGATAACTCAGGAAAAACGGTATAAATACAAGTAGCCAAGATAAATTATAGCAGTGAAGAAGTGCGCATTGCAAAAACTGGGCAAGTGCGCAACTCTGGGGAGTAGCTGCAGCTGCAACTACTGCAATCTGTATTCTTGGTTTAGGCTTGGACTTTCTATTGGTTATGGTTGGACTTTCTGATTAGTCTTGGTTATCTTTGCTTGGTGCATTAGCCTTGGTTGGCTATTGGTTTTCTTTCGAAATCATTCTCTGTCAAGGTTAAGGTGCTCGGGGGTGGCTTCGGCCTATGGTTGGGTGACAATATTGCTATATTGTCTATGGTTAAACGAGCACATCTATTATTTTCTAACACTTTGAACTTAGTTTAACATCATTCATAAACCAGAACAACAATAATCATAAGAATTTACCAGCATGCAAGATCACAACACATGTACCCTGGGGAAACCCTATACGGGGAGAAAAACCATAGAAAACAATCTCCTTTTATTGCATTAATAAAGTATGATCACTTACAAAATATTCACCATGAATACTCTGCTCTTAAAGAGCTTGCCAATGACTCTAACCTGACTGTAGACTACTGAGAAACCTTGCTGTTATAAACTCTGTTATAGGCCAGCTTTGAAGGTGTACCTCGCTACTTTCTTGGACTGATATGCTGCCCTTTATTTGACTGTTATAGCTGCCTGTTATTGCACTGATATGGATGCCTTTATTAACTGTTACAGCAGCCTCCTTATGACTGATATTCACTGCCTTTAATAGACTGATATAAGCTCTGTTCTTGGACTGTTGTATGCGTCTTTGAGCCGGACTGATACACACTTGTTACAGGAATGATATATGTTGCTGTTTATGCTCTGATATAGCGCCTTAGTTGACTGTTATATGCCTCTGTTTAAGGTCTGATATGTGCGCTTGTGTTCTGGACTGATATGCACCTTCTCCCTCTCACTCATACGATGGCCTGTGATGAATGGTAAAGAGGGTCGACCTTTGTACTTAAGGAGGAAGAAGGGAGGGCTCAAAATAGACGCTTGAATGCATGCTTGTCATAACTCAGCTTTACACTTGAGTTCGAATTTATAACTTGACTTTACACTTCAGTCACAACTCTCCCTTGACATGGCACTGCATGTTATGCCAACTCAACAAGTGACTCGACCTTGACTATGCATGCAAACTCCTCAGCATGCACATGACATGAATGCATTCAATGCATGCAACTTGACATGCATGCATGCAACTTGTCATGCATGCAACTCGACATCATGCATGTAACATGCAACTCAACACGCAACATGCAACTCAACATGCAACATGCAACAAACTTGACAACTTTGACTTTGACCTAGACATGCAATTTTGATTTTTACAACTCGACTCTTTACATGGAAATTTGAATTTCTTCATGGTGGACGGTGTTACACGTGCCAACGCACTAGATCAATACATTTACATCATTTGCAATATGACGAAGATTGTTTGTTTCTAGCTCATACGAATTTTATGTTCAACCTAACTTTTGCTAGATGCTTTGACTTTTGGTCATGGCTCACAAGGCTTGACTAGGCTCACATAGGTTGTACGTTCTCCCTGACTTTTGCACTAGTCTGTCTATGCTCACAGAGATTGTAGGTTCCCTCTGACTTTTGCACTAGACTGCTTATGCTCACAGAGGTTGTACGTTCCCCCTGACTTTTGCATTAGACTTACATCTTGACTTTTGTCTTAGAATTACAAGGCTTCTACCTTTGCCTTGGCTTGACTCACAAGATCATATAGCATCTAGTTCGTCCTGACTCTTGGTTTGACTCAGAGAGGTTGTACGTTTCCCTTGGCTTTTGTCAATACCTCACAAGACTAGTTGATTCTCCAAATCTCCCTAGCTAGCCTTAGGGTGGCCCATATGGCCTCTCATTGGAGAATGACTGCTGATGCTGCCAAATTTAACACTCCCTCTCAACGAGGGAGTCATTCTCAACCACACCAAGCTTGCCTCTCAGCTGCACAAATTGTCTCAATGGCTTGGTCATGATATCAACTACCTGCTCGCTCGTGGCTATGTACTGTAGCTTTACAATTTTTCTCTGGACTAAGTCTTGGATGTAGTGGTACTTCATGTCAATATGTTTTGACCTGCCGTGAAATACCGGGTTCTCTGTCAGTTTTATGCAACTTTGATTATCACAGTGAACCACCGTCGTCTCGAGTTTGTCACCAAACAACCCAAAAACCAATTTTCCGAGCCATACTGCTTCCTTGCTAGCATTACTTGCTGCAATGTACTCAGCCTCTACTGTACTCTGTGCAATGGATCCCTGTTTCCTGCTTGGCCAAAAGATCATAGCGGATCCTAAACTGAAGCAGTATCCGGAAGTACTCTTCTGGTCCACTGGGCTTCCTGCCCAGTCAAGATCTGCATACCCATGCAGAAATAGATCACCACTGGATGTATATCTCAAACCATAGGTAATGGTCCCTCTGAGATATCTCAAGATGTGCTTTTCTGCCACCTAGTGTCTCTGTCTCGGTTCAGCCATGAACTGATTCATTGCAATCACTGCATAGCATATATCTGGCCTGGTATGGATCATATACATCAATGATCCAATCAATTGCCTATACATGGTGGGATCCACCAAATCTGAACCTGTATCAGAATCAGGCAGCTTCCTCAGGTTGGTAATCATCGGAGTAGACATGGATTTACAATCCATCATACCAAATCTCTTTAACACATCCACTGTGTATTTACCTTGCGCCAAAAATATCTCGCCCTGTCTTTGCCACACTTCCAATCCTAGAAAGTAATGCATCAAGCCTAAGTCTTTCATCTCAAATTCTGAGATTAACTCCCTCTTACACTAGGGTATTAGCCCTTCATCTCCTGTCAGAAAGAGATCATCAACATACAAGATTAGTATAACAGGATGGTTCCCTCTTACCTTGAAGTACAGATTTGCATCAACATCACTTTTCTGAAAGCCCAGGCTTTTAAGAAAGCCATCAATCCTGTCATACCAAACTCTGGGAGCTTGTTTAAGACCATACAAGGCCTTCCTTAGCTTGCATACATGAGTGTCTTTGTTATGTAGTACAAAACCATCTGGTTGATCCACAAAGACCTCCTGCTCAATCTTTCCATTAAAGAATGTTGTTTTTATATCCATTTGATGTAGCTTCCAACCAAGAACTGAAGCTAACGCAATAATAACTCGAATGGAGGTATACCTGGCTACAGGGGCAAAAGTATCGTCGTAGTCAATTCCATCTTTCCGAGTGAAGCCTTTGGCCACAAATCGTGCTTTGAACTTTTCCACACTCCCATCGGTTGCATGTTTGATCTTGTAGATCCATCTGGAAGAGACCACTGATTTGTCCTTTGGCCTCGGCACAATGTCCCAGACATTGTTCTTTAGAATTGACCTGTATTCCTCAAGCATGACATCCTTCCATACTTGTAATTTATCTGCTTCTTAAAATGAAGAAGGTTCGACATCACTGATGCTACTCATTAGTGCAACATAGCCTCCAAACCTGTGAGGCCTCTTACTTTCCCTGAAAGTTCCTTTGGGAGCAACTATCTTTTCTGCTTCCTGCACTGTTTCTTTAATCCTAGCTTCCTTTTGGCTGGAGGTTCTTCTAGATTTCTTTCTAACTCTTCAGCAGGTTCTAGGGGCTCATCACTTGGCCCTTCATGAGGTTCCTCCCTCTAATCATGTGCCTCAAAAGAGGGTGAAGTTGGCTGAACTGCTTCTGATTTCTGCTATAGCTCTCTGGATTTCTTGAATGCGACTTCCTCATGGAAAGTCACATCCCTACTTACCTCTATTTTCCTCTGACTTGGTACATATATCCTGTAAGCCTTGGAGTTCTCACTGTACCCCACAAAAATCCCTTTCTTTCCCGAGGGTTCCATCTTTGTCCTCTTTTCCTTAGGGACATGGATATACATTGGACACCCAAATATCCTTAGATGCCCTACTTCAAGTTTGATCCCTGAGAAGACCTCTTCAGGAGTCTTGTCCTTCAAGATAGCACGTGGACACTTGTTTTGAATATAAACGGCAGTGGAGGTAGCTTCTGCCCATAAAGAATTTGGCAGATCCTGGTCAAACATCATGGCTTTCGCTGCCTCACAAATTGTCCTATTTTTCCTCTCAACAACACCATTTTGCTGAGGGTTATATGGCACGCCAACTGTCTCTTGATTCTTGCTTCCTTGCAGAAATCCTCAAACTGGAGAGATTCAAACTCTCCTCCATTGTCTGTTTTAAGGGTTCTGATGTGTTTCCCTGTTTGCTTTTCAATAAAAGCTATATACTCTTTGAACTTATGAAATGTGTCACTTTTTGCTTTAAGGAAATAGATCCAACATTTTCTTGAGTAATCATCAATAAAAATGACATAATACAAACAACCACTAAGTGAGGGAGATGACATGGGACCGCATACATCAGAATGAACCAGATCTAAGATACCCTGAGCTCTGCTGTCACTGCTAGGAAATGCTTTCTTTATATTTTTACCTAGCATGCATCCTTTACAAATTTTATTTTTACTTAGAGAAATAAATAGCATGCCACATACCATATTCTGTAGATCTGGAAGTGCTTTGTAATGAAGATGTCCAAGTCTTGTGTGCCACAACTCGGTGGAGTTAGAAGCATCATGTGATAATGCTTGAGCTAACTGTCCTGTCACAATGTATAGTCCTCCTCTACGAGTCCCAATAGGTTTTGTTGTACTCAAGTGGCTACCTTTAGCCTACAAAAGTGCCTTCCTGTCCTTGAAGATCACCCAATATCCCTTGTCCTCAAGGGTTGCAATTGATAGTAGATTCTTCTTGAGCCCTGGAACATATAATACTTCATCAACATGAAGCCTAGCCCCAGATTCCAATTTGAAGGAGATAGAGCTTACTCCCTCTATCTTGTAACATTTTTCATCCCCAAGCTCAACCTTCTCTGCAAAAGTTTTTGTCTTGAAATCTGAGAGGATCTCCTTGTACCCTGTCATGTGCTTTGATGCACCACTGTCTACTAGCCAAGTTTTTGGCCCTGTTATAATTGTACTGGATAAAGAAGAAACCAGGTAATATTCTTTTCTAGTTTCTTTTTCATTAGAAGGACTTTTCTGTTTTCGTTTGGATTCATCATCGTCAGCAATTGAGACATGATGTTTCCCTTTTCTTGGATTTTTCTTCCTATACTAGCAGTCTTTAGCAAAATGACCCAACTTATTGCAACTAAAGCATTTAATCTTAGATGTATCAATACTCTTGCCTTTGAACATACCTTTGGTGTTTGACTTCCTCTGAGAGCCTTTCTGGAAAGTGACTTTCTTCTTTCCCTTGAATCTTGATGCTAGTGTTGAATGCTCTTCTTTGGTTGGCTCGCTCCTGGTAGCAGTGCGACTCTCCTCTTGGAGGAAATCATGCCATAAACTCTCAAATGTGGGCTGAATCTCTCTCCCACTCACACTGGATAAGAAGGTTTCCCATGAAGAAGGAAGACTATCAAATATGGCCTGCACCAAGTCATCATTGTCCACTGTGACACCTGTGACCAAAAGCTGATCTCTGATCTGGGCTATCCTGGAATAGAAAGATGCTAATGATTCACCTTTCTCCATCTTCAAATACTTAAGCTTGTGCGTAAGTGTCCTCTTCTGACTTGGTGCCTGTTTCTCATATAGATTCACCAAGGTATCCATACAGTTATTGGTAGTGATTAACGAAGTCATCGTTGGCATTATACTGTCTTTGATTGAGTCAAAGATGATTCGCTTGGCCTTAGCTTGACTCTTCTTGAAGGCTGCTCTACCTGCATTAGAGGTGGGTTCCTCCATCACTGTGGTCACATACTGCTCAAGATCATGCTCCTGCAAGATATTTATAATTCTGAACTTTCACACACTGAAGTTGGAAGCTCCTTCGAGCCTATCCTCAGCCCTGACTGAAATGAAGGATGCCATGGACCTCACACTGGAAAATTTATCAAGCTCGCTTGGATCTCTGTGTGTACCTGCTGCTGCACTTAAACAAGCTTATCACACCCTAAGCTGTGATACCATGTTGAATTATGAGCTTCATTTAATACTGAAAGTACTTCTTTAAATTCTGACTGTACTTTGAACTTAGTTTAACATCATTCATAAACCAAAACAACAATAATCATAAGAATTTACCAGCATGCAATATCACAACATGTGTACCTGGGGAAATCCTATACAGGGAGAAAAACCCCAACAAACAATCTCCTTTTATTTCATTAATAAAGTATGATCACTTACAAAATATCCACCATGAATACTCTGCTCTTAAAGAGCTTGCCAATGACTCTAACCTGACTGTAGACTACTGAGAAACCTTGCTGTTATAAACTCTGTTATAGGCCAGTCTTGAAGGTGTACCTCACTACTTTCTTGGACTGATATGCTGCCCTTTATTTGACTGTTATAGTTGCCTGTTATTGCACTGATATGGCTACCTTTATTGACTGTTACAGCAACCTCCTTATGACTGATATTCGCTGCCTTTAATAGACTGATATAAGCTCTGTTCTTGGACTGTTATATGCGTCTATATGCTGGATTGATACGCACTTGTTACAGGACTGATATATGTTGCTGTTTATGGTCTGATATAGCGCCTTAGTTGACTGTTATATGCCTCTGTTTAAGGTCTGATATGTGCGCTTGTGTTCTGGACTGATATGCACCTTCTCCCTCTCACTCATACGATGGCCTATGATGAATGGTAAAGAGGGTTGACCTCTGTACTTAAGGAGGAAGAAGGGAGGGCTCAAAATAGATGCTTGAATGCATGCTTGTCATAACACAGCTCTACACTTGAGTTCGAATTTAGAACTTGACTTTACACATCAGTCACAACTCGCTCTTGACATGGCACTGCATGTTATGCCAACTTAACAAGTGACTCGACCTTGACTATGCATGTGAACTCCTCAGCATGCACATGATATGCATGCATGCAATGCATCCAACTTGACATGCATGCATGCATGCAACTCGACATCATGCATGTAACATGCATGCATGCGACATGCAACAAACTTGACAACTTTGAATTTGACCTAGACATGCAATTTTGACTTTTACAACTTGACTCTTTACATGGCAATTCGAATTTCTTCATGGTGGATGGTGTTACACGTGCCAACGCACTAGATCAATACATTTACATCATTTGCGATATCACAAAGATTGTTTGTTTCTAGCTCATACGAATTTTATGTTCAACCTAACTTTTGCTAGATGCCTTGACTTTTGCTCATGGCTCACAAGGCTTGACTAGGCTCATAGAGGTTGTACGTTCCCCCTGACTTTTGCACTACTCTGTCTATGCTCACAGAGGTTGTACGTTCCCCCTGACTTTTGCACTAGACTGCCTATGCTCACAGAGTTTGTACATTCTCCCTGACTTTTGCATTAGACTTACATCTTGACTTTTGTCTTAGACTTACAAGGCTTCTACCTTTGCCTTGGCTTGACTCACAAGATTATATAGCATCTCGTTCGTCCTGCCTTTTGGTTTGACTCATAGAGGTTGTACGTTCCCCCTGGATTTTGTCAATACCTCACAAGACTGGTTGATTCTCCAAATCTCCCTAGCTAGCCTCAGGATGGCCCATATGGCCTCTCAATGGAGAATGACTGCCGATGCTGCCAAATTTAACTTATGGGAGGTAAGAGAGGCCAACAATACAATGTGGGCCCAAGCCTCTACAAGCATCCTACAATAAACTCATGTAGGCCTGCACAAGTGAAGCGTTCCACTCCAAGGGTACACATGTCATGCTTCAAGGTGATGTTGTACACAATAAGGGCTCCAAGATGATGTAGCTCCACAAGGTGTGTCCACACCTCTATGTGACAAGTCCAAACAGACTCCATCTCTCTTTTTAAGCCATGTACTCCTTTGCGTGCACTCCCCATGCATGAACACCGTATCAACCTAGGTGTTCTTGAGCCAACTCCAAGCCTCCATCCAGGAATCCAAGTAACCCCATGCTATCTATGGCTTGATGCCCTCCTCAAAGATGCACAATGCTCCTCCTAAGTAGGGCATTCTCCAAGCAAGTGAACCTCTCCATGTTGCCATTACGAAGGATGTCCCTCAAGCTGTTAAGAGAACTCCAACACCCTAGGGAAGAATGCCAAGCAAGCACCTAACTGAGGTCAAGCAACCACTAAGAAAGCTATCTCCAATGTGCAATTCCATCACAGACCATATCCCATGTGCTAATCCATCTTGGACCATCCAGGGGATGAATGTACACCACGTACCCCAAATCTCATGTGGCACCCCCAAACATGGTGTAAACACTTTCGGAGTAACCCAAAAGCTAACACGAAACACACATCTTTGCGTAAAAAACAATCCTAAAATGAACAAACCTAATAAGATCAACTAAACCTGTTTATTTTTTTTGAAAACCAACATTACTATAGGGATTAGGGTCTTGGTAGTAAGAGTGGTGAGTAAACCCTGTAGGACCCCCCCACCTAAATGAAACTAGAAGTTGAATAGTGAGTGAAAAGGTCCATTCTAGTGTTTGTATGGCTTTTGGGAAAACAACTATCTCTTGCTAGTTAAATGGAAACTGTTTGGAGTGAGGATTGTCCTCTCACTTATATAGCGGTCTTAAGAAATGCTCACCCAACATTGATGACTTTGCAAGGCCTTCTTAGGCTTGGACCAACTTTCTTTGTGAGAGCTCTATCCATGTCCATAGGCATTGCCAATGTCAAACAAAATGTTAGGTTCAAGAAGCTCCGTCCTGCACAATGATACAACTATGAAGCGACAACTTAGTTTCCTTTCTTCTAGGTTTTCACCCAGGGTACTTTGATATAGTGCTAGTGATGGGTGTCCTTAGCAATCTAGTTTCTACTCGTGACACTTCCCCTTGGAGTTCATCCCCTTGGGTGACTCTATTAGTGATTCTCCACATTTCTAATGATCTTTGCACATGAATGCACATAATTTGCATGCTAGGGCAGCTTATAACTACAATATAGTGGAAGATTTAGTACAAGCTCCTTGTGTCATGTCTATGTTAGAAGTGCTCTAGAACCGTTCTTTGGAGCGTAAGGCACTGTTGAATGCTATAGGTGGTTTACACCCTTCTGATTCTAGGTTGATCACTTTTAATTTTGACCAAGTAGAACCTAGGCTCCCGCATTACATGGCCTTTCAAATTCAGATCTGCAGCCACGAAAAGCCATACATAGATGTATTATGGATGAAGGGGCCTTGGCTTGTGTCATGTCACCATTGGTCTAGAGAGCCTTAGGCTCTCATGGGCTTGCACCCCTAGTCACAATTTTGAAGGTGTTCGATGGTCTAATGTTTAAACAAAGGATTATTCCTAACCTTCCTGCCGAACTTGGCCGCAATATTGTCATAGTTGGGGTGGAAGTAGTAGATGCGCCTATTGACTATAATCTTCTTCTGGAGTTAAATTGGATGTATTCCATGAAAGCAATCATGTTTTTATTGTTCGGGATTTTTAAATTTCCCCACGAGGATAAGATTGTGATGATTGATGAGCTTACTATTTTTAAATTTCCCCACGAGGATGAGATTTAGTAATATGATTTGTTTGTGGGGAAATTGCAATCCCTTATTTTAGTAGCATCGACCTTGGTCTTTTCAAAGACTCATCTTTGCTTGGGGTATATTTGCAACCCCCACTGCAGGTACTGTATGTGGCCTTGCTCCCCATGTATCTAGTCTCCATCGTCTCAGAGGTAACCACGATTCCATTTCCAATGAGTTATTCTGACAGTAGGAAACACTTTATTCCGGAAGCTCCACCTTTGGAGCTAATGGCCAATTACATGGGTTCAATCTTTTCTATGTTTGAATTCGTAATTGAACCAAAGGAATCTTCTATTAGAGACAGTTCAAACTTTGATCAAACTTTTAATTAGTGTTCTTCTCTAGTTTGGGCTTTGAATTTTCCTAGTTCGACTAATTTTTTAGATATGGTTCTCCCCTCTGTTAAAGTAATTCTCAAGGCCATGACTTGTCCAAACAATCTGTGTGATGATCTCCATTAGAGATCATACTTCCTTCCCTTGGGGGTCCTAATCGAACTGGATACTTTTGAGATCTAGTTCGGGAGGAGATGGTGACTGGTTCAAGAACCCAATCCTCACACCTAATGTGTTTGAGGAAGGGAACTTGGCTAATATTTTGAAAAGAATTCCTATCAACATCTCTTAGAAACTAAGCATCTTCAAAAACATTTTGATTGGGGATGACTGTTCTCTAGAGCAAATAAAGTCTTACATAACCCTTTTTAAGGAATTTCATGATGTTTTTGCTTGGTTGTATGAAGAGATGCTTGACATTGACCTCAATATTATCAAATATAGGATCAGCCCCTAGTGCAACGTTAAATTAATCAAACAAAAGTAATGACCAATTCATCCAAGCAAAGCATCGACCATCAAGGCCGAGATTGATAAATTATTGAAGGTCGAGTTTATTTACCTCATCCCTTATATTGCCTAGGTTTCTAATCCAATGCCCATGAATAAAAATCAAGGAACTATCAGAGTATGCACACATTTTCTTGACTTGAATAGAGTGTGCCCTAAGGATAATTTTTCCACTTTGTTTATTGACCAAATTATTGAATCTAGTGTCAAAAATGAAATCTTGTTGTTCATGGATGGATTTTTTGGACACAGTTAGATCTTGATTCACAAGTAGGATGAACACAAGACAACCTTCATGATGCCTTGGGGCTGTTTCACCTATCGGGTGATGCCATTTGGTTGAAGAAAAGGGTGGATCACCTGAGAGACCTTAGAGATGTATTTGAGTGGTTTGGAAAATATAATATTTGGTTCAACCCCAATAAATGTGTCTTTTGCATTTTGCATCACAACTGGTTGATAGCTAGTATTCATAGTATCCAAGCATGATATCATGGTTGATCCACTCAAGGTGAAGGCAACAATTGAATTGCCTCCCTGCACAAAATCTGACCACTACAAAGCCTTCAACAAAAGGCAAACTTCTTGCAACGTTTGTTCTGGAATACATCGAACTTGCTAAGGGATTTATTTGTTTGCTTTGTAAGGATGTTCCATGTATATGGGATAACCAAGCCTAGAAATCCTTCGATTTTCTGAAATTTTTTTTGGCTTCAACCCCATCGATAAGTCCTCTCGATTTTGAATAGGATTTCATCATTTATTAAGCAACACGCGATTCCTAGATTAGAATGGTTTTTGTCTAAGAAGATGAAAACCACTCGAGAGTTGGAATGCGTCATATACTATTTAACCAACCCTTATCACGATGAAAAAATGGATTTAGTAGTTTCCCATGATGTTCAAAATGTTCGCCAATATATCCTTCTTCAACGTACAGAGGCTACAATGAACTTGAACCCTAAGAAACACAAATTGACTTGATGAATAGTAAATATGAAGTTTGGAAAATGGGTTGTCATCCTCCAAGAGTTTGACCTCTAATTTGTATTGTCAAAATCCAAGAAGGCGTTATCTATCACATAAATGATTGTGGATTTTCCCATAGGCTATGAGGACCCTCTAGTAAACGAGTCGTTGCGAGACAACCTTCTGTTCGTCATTGCTTCTAGTGACCCTTGGTATAGAGACATTCTTATATATCTCCAAACCTGAAGGTGAACCCTCACCTCTCTAGGCACGAGTGATGCCACATTCGCCATCAAGTGAAACGATACCGTAATCAATGATACATTATATCAACGTGGTATTGACACTATTCTTTGTCGATGCTCGACGTCATCATTAAGGGCTTTCTTCTTTTGTAAATTTGAATTATAATTTGAAAAGGGGCAAATTGAGGAGATCGACCTCTCTAATTTGTGTTTTACCCTAAGTATGTTGATGCAACCGCACTCCTCGGAGCACGACCGCTCTTTCCTCAGGGCTTTCTTTCTCCTCGGCCCAAAGAACTCAAAGGTTCTTCCGATTCCCTATCGAGAATCTTTCTCACCCACAGATTCTCTTCGTCGCGACCCTCTCTTCTTTACTTTCGGAGGATCGGAACTCGCGACTTCGCGAGTCCAACAGTCGAGTGCTACACCTTCGGATCCCCGAGACCCGATGCCTGAGTCAACGCTGACTTTCTCTTTCGTCTATCAGGGCTTCGCTCTATCGCGACTTCGCTATTCGCGATACCAAGCCCTCGGTTTTCCAACTCCCGATATCTGATACGCCGAAACGCCGATACGATCCTATCACGTTTTCGCTACTCGCAACCTCGCGTCCTCGTAACTTGGAGTACCCAATACTTGGGTTCTCGCCTTGCGAACTCTCGAGTTCGCGAGATCTCCCGATCTCTGCCACCTGTCTTCCACTCCTCCGACTCCCTGTGGCCCACAGTGTTTACACAACCGTCGGGGTATCGCGTCTTGCGATTTCGCGATTCCCGCTGCGAACTTTTGGAACGTCGACTTGTGAGTTCCCGATGCACCAGGCTACGTGCAGATCCGCCGACTTCTCTGACTCGGATCAACGCTCTGCTCCCTCCTGGACTTTGAATCCCTCGGATATTCTCGTCGTAACCTCCTCACACCTTCGTGAGATCCGACGATCCACGGAACTTCGCGAAACCTCTTCGAAGGATTCCGACCATCCACTCTTTCCAAAAGAGTTTCTACGAAATGAACACAATACTTCCCCTCGAAGACTTGTTCACCTGCACGCGAGCTTTCAGCACTTGCTCGAACACATAAATGCACAACTTCTCTGTGCAATCCTTCGACGAATTCGAAGGCCTACTTCTCCTGAGCTTGTCCTCGACTTCTCAAGTCCTTTTGAGAACCTCTTGCGCGCACTCCTTGCGGCAAATCTTCAACAATGTCTAATGTTGAAGGCACTCGACTCTGCGCACTCCTGCAGCAGCAGTCTTTCGATACTTCGCTTAGAATCGCAACTCTGAGTCTTAGCTTAGCCTGCGCACTCCTTGCACGACACTTGTGCTCAACTGCGCTTCTGGGAACTTAGGACAAAAGTTATCTCTATCTGAAAACCTTCCGTCGATGCACTCCTTGCGGACGATTCAACTGCACTCCTTGCAGGAATTCTTTGGTTCAAGATAGAGAAACAATTGAAACTAATTCCTTGTTCCCTCAGACTTCAATTCAACCATGAAATCACATACATAGCATATAAAAGCAAATGCATGATAGGAAGCAAACATTCATGAGCATAACATCAATACACAGAGAAATAACACAAACCATGAAATTGAACCAAGCTTTCTTCTATTAATTCAATTCTCTGTGCATGGGTGTTCTTCATACAATTCTCTGCGTGCTCTCTTCAACAATGCTGCTTCATGATCATACAATGATACAATGAGGGTGTTTATATCCGTTTTCCCTCTTGGACTCTAAACTATCAAATCTAGAATTAAATTTCTATCTACTTGCATTAAATCTATTAAATGCCGACTATCTACTAAGGACGAGAGCTATCCGCTCAAGGTCCATTACAATATACAAAATGCGCCTTCATAAATGGCTTCATTAAAGACTTGCGCAACATTCCCAAAGCAATTTCAAAAATGTGTGCTGGCTTGTCCAGTTGTCCTCCGCTTCCGCGTTGGCTCGCTTGATGAGTTGGCGATGCTCCTGCATCATACTCCTCGGCTTGAAAACTTTCATGGGCTCCTGTCCATGAGCTCCCGCACGGTCTGTCCATGCTTCTAAATCACTGCTTCGCTCTCCCAGCTGGCATCTTCCACTGGGTGATTCTTCCATTTGACCAGATACTCGAAGTACTGCTTCCGCCTGGTCTTCTTACCCACTCTCTTGTCCAGTATGCATTCCATCTACGGCTTCTCTGCAACTGGTAATTGTTTCACCCACTGGATCACTGACTCCTCAGCTCCAGTCTCTACTTCTCCGGCCCTGTATGGGTATAAATCTGCCACATTAAATATCGGAGATATTCCGATGTCATCCGACAACTCAATTTCATAAGCATTTTCTCCGAATTTCCTCAAGACCTTGCATGGTCCGATTTTCTTCATTTTTAATTTGTTGTATGTTCCTCTCGGGAACCTTTCTTTCCTCAAGTGTGCCAGAACTAGATCACCAACTTCAAACTGAAGTTGTCTCCGATGCTGATCTGCTCTGTGCTTATACTCCTGATTTGAATCTATCAGTCGCTGCTTCACTTTGCCGTGAAGTTCCTTCATTGCCTCAACAAATTCTTCTGCACTAGCGCTGCTAGTAGCAGTCTGTTCTGAATCTCGCAATTCAGAAACTCCTCTCGGCTGCACGCCATACACAATCTGAAATGGACTCTTCCTGTACTTCGATTCACTGAATCCTTGTATGCAAACTCTACCTGTGGCAATATGTTGTCCCAACTGCTGTGGTGCTCTGCCACCAAGCTTCTTAGCAAGTCTCCTAGACTTCTGTTGACCACCTCTGTTTGTCCATCCGTTTGCGGATGATAAGCAGAACTAAACGCCAAGTTAGTTCCTAGCTTCTTCCACAAGGTCCTCCAAAAATGCCCTATGAATTTGGTGTCTCTGTCCGAAACAATACTATTCGGCAATCCATGAAGTCGAATGACCTCCTTGAAGAACAAATTTGCGATGTGAGTCGCATCGCTGGTCTTCTGGCATGGGATAAAATGTGCCATCTTAGAAAACCTGTCCACTACTACAAAGATGGAATCAACACCTCTTTGTGTCCTCGGCAACCCCAATACAAAATCCATGCTGATCGCCTCCCACGGCCTCTCTGGTATGGGCAATGGCTGATAAAAACCTGCATTCTGCTTTCTCCCCTTCGAATGCTGACAAATTCGACATCTGTCAACGAACCTCTTGACATCTTCTCGCATCCCCGGCCAAAAATATGACTCATTCAACTTCGCGAATGTTTTGTCATGGCCAAAATGTCCTGCCAATCCACCGCTGTGCTTCTCCTTCAACAAGTTCTCCCTCATGGAGCATTTTGGAATACACAGTTGATTGCCTCTGAACAACAATCCCTCCTGGATCATATAATCTATCCACTGGCTTCTGTCTCTGAGAACTGGGTTCTCAGCTGCTTCATACGCTTCTGCAAAATCTGCATCTTCTGCATACATGTCCCTGAGATTTTCAAAACCCAATGTTTTGACTCTGAACTCCTGTAACAACAAACATTTCCTGCTCAAAGCATCAACCACTTTGTTAGCAGTTCCTGAAATGTGTTTAATTACAAATGTAAAATTCTGCATATACTCTACCCATTTCGCATGTTTCTGATTCAACTTCTCCTGTTGAGTCACAAACTGCAATGCATGATTATCACTATACAATACAAATTCCTTTGGGATCAAGTAATGCCTCCACTTCTTCAATGCCTGTATGATAGCATAGAATTCTTTATCATACATGGAGTATTTCAACTTTGCCTCATCCAACTTCTCGCTGAAATATGCAACTGGTCTGTCTTCTTGACTTAAGACCGCTCCTATGGCAAACCCACTTGCGTCACATTTCACCTGAAATGTTTTCAGGAAATCCGGCAACACCAACACTGGTCGTTCCGTGATCTTCCGCTTCAACAGATTGAAGCTCTTCTTAGCCTCTGCTGTCCAATGAAAAGATTTATGCCGCTTCTTCACTGTGTCCATCATCGCTGCGCTAATCCCACTGAAATTTTTGATGAATTTCCGATAGAAACTAGCTAAACCATGAAAACTTCTCACCTCGAAAATATTTCTCGGTGATGACCAATTCTTGATCACTTCTACCTTATCTGGATCCATCCTTAATTCATTTGCCGAAATGACAAATCCCAGATAGATGAGCTCTGTCTTCATAAATGAGCACTTCTTCATATTAATCAACAGCTTCTCCTGTTGTAGCTTCCTCATCACAATGGCCAAATGCTTCAAATGTTCAGCCTCTGATCTACTGTAAATCAAAATATCGTCCAAATACACAATGACGAACTTTTCGATGAATTCCCTCAGGACTTCATTCATCAATCTCATAAATGTGCTCGGTGCATTCGTCAAGCCAAACGGCATAACCAACCATTCATACAAACCTTCGTTTGTCTTGAATGCTGTTTTCCACTCATCGCCTTCTCTCATGCGAATCTGGTGATATCCGCTTTTCAAATCTATCTTTGAAAAATATTTTGCCCCGCTCAGGCAATCCATCAAATCATCCATCCTCGGCAATGGAAATCTGTACCTGTTGGTTATCTTGTTGATCGCTCTTGAGTCGGTACACATTCTCCAACCTCCATCCTTCTTTGGACTGAGTACTGTCGGAACAACACACGGGCTCAAGCTTTCTCTGACCATCCCTTTGTCCAATAAATCCTGGACCTGCTTCTTAACCTCTTCATTCTCCTGCGGCGTCAACCTGGACGCGGCTTTATTTGGTAAACTAGCTCCTGGTATGAGGTCTATGTGATGACTCACACTCCTCACCGGTGGCAACGAATGAGGTAATTCGTCCACTATGATGTCAGCGAACTCTTCCAGCAGTTCCTGAATCTCATCTGGTAGATCATCCACTCTTGTGCTAGTCAGAACAATCCTCGGCTTCCTGACCACAAAGAATTGTGGATCTTCTTTCGTCTCAATCTCTGTAAGAAGCTCTTTCCCACTCATGAGAAGTATTGCGTTGTTCACTTCCGGCTTCACCTCCTTATCCTTTATCAGAAGCAACATATGGGTTCTCCCATTCTTCTCCAGGGTATATGTGTTCATTCTCCCATCATGAATCACATTTCTGTCATATTGCCATGGTCTACCCAACAATAAATGACATACATCCATGGGAATAACATCACACAAAATCTTATCATTATACCCGCCTATTTTGAATTCAACTAAACACTGTTTAGTGACACTCACCTGATGTCCCTTCTGTAGCCATGAAACTTTGTATGGACTCGGGTGATCAGTTGTCTCTAGCTCCAATTTTTCTACCATCTCGGTCGAAACGAGATTATTCGTGCTACCACTGTCAACAATAACCTTGCATACCCTATCCTTGGTCTTGCAAGCTGTTCTGAAAAGTCTGGTCCTCTGAGCTGGGTCCTCCACCTCCTTTCCGGGTGTTAAGAGAACTTTACGCATCATCAGTGACCTTTCTCCTTCTGCATCTTCGTCCTCAACATCTCGCCTTTGCACTTCAGTGATGTGAGCTTCTCCAACGTCCTTCTTTTTCTCTGGACACTCATATGACTTGTGTCCATTCTTTCCACATGTGAAGCATGTGATTACTCCACCTCGACCTCTTCCTCTACCTCTAGTACGAGGAAAAGTGTTTGCGTCAGCATAATCTCCCTTCTGCTCTGTATGCTGCCCTCTCTGTTCAACATGTGGCCCTTTCTGTGAGGTTCCACCTCTTTCAACTCTACCCTGAGGTTTCTTCCATTCCTCCTTGGGCTTCTGGAATTTCTCCTGGGCAACTACTTTTCCCCTGGGCTGACTCCTGCCTCGCCCTCACTGACCTTTCTTACGGCTCAGTTTCTCCTCTGCTTTCAGAGCCATCTGATAAGCATCCTCCACCGTCCTGATGGTAACCATGCTCAATTCATCCTGAATGTCGTATCTTAGACCATTCAGATATTTGGCAACCTTCTCATCATCGCTCTCCCGACGACCTGCTCTGATGTTCAGTCGATAGAATTCCTCAGTGTATTCTTTCACTGTCATCAGTTTCTGTCTCAGGTTCTGCATTCTCCTGAACAGAGTAATTTGGTAGTCCCTTGGGATGAACTTCGCCTTCATCTTCGCGATCATTCGATCCCAACTCTTGATCTTTTGCTTGCCTTTGCAACGTCTGTCAGCTTGTAGCTCGTCCCACCACAATGCTGCATGTCCTTTCAAGCGCGTGACAGCATGCTTGACTTTCTTATCCTCTTCGACATCTTCATAATCGAAGTAGGTGTCAAGAGCTCTAATCCAATCTAGTAGCTCCTCTGCATCCAGATTTCCCTCATAGACTGGAATGTCCATCTTTGCCTTCGCACCCATCCGTGCGATAGCTTTGATCAATCGCTCAGTTGACGCATCTTCGGCTGCAACTTCCTCCTCTCGTTCAGCTTCAACCTCGCCTTCGGAGTCACTTAGATCCCCTGCATTGGCTGTGCGTCTCTGAGCTGTTTCCATCTCTTCAAGTCTTGCTTGAAGATCTCTCATCTGTCTCTCCATTTCTGGATTTTCTACCGGCCTGCCTCTTCTTCGCACCTCCCTATCTTCTGGGTCAGGCGATTGTCTTTCTCTTCTGGGCGGCATGGTGAATTCCTTCTTCTTCCTTGCTACAGAAAGCAAAGAACTTCCCGCTCTGATACCACACTGACACAACCGCACTCCTCGGAGCACGACCGCTCTTTCCTCAGGACCTTCTTTCTCCTCGGCCCGAAGAACTCAAAGGTTCTTCCGATTCCCTATCGGGAATCTTTCTCACCCACAGATTCTCTTCGTCGCGACCCTCTCTTCTTTACTTTCGGAGGATCGGAACTCGCGACTTCGCGAGTCCAACAGTCGAGCGCTACACCTTCGGATCCCCGAGACCTGATGCCTGAGTCAACGCTGACTTTCTCTTTCGTCTATCGGGGCTTCGCTCTATCGCGACTTCGCTATTCGCGATACTAAGCCCTCGGTTTTCCAAGTCCCGATATTCGATACGTCGAAACGCCGATACGATCCTATTGCGTTTTCGCTACTCGCAACCTCGCGTCCTCGTAACTTGGAGTACCCAATACTTGGGTTCTCGCCTTGCGAACTCCCGAGTTCGCGAGATCTCCCGATCTCTGCCACCTGTCTTCCACTCCTCCGACTCCCTGTGGCCCACAGTGTTTACGCAACCGTCGGGGTATCGCGTCTCGCGACTTCGCGATTCCCGCTGCGAACTTTTGGAACGTCGACTTGCGAGTTCCCGATGCACGAGGTTACGTGCAGATCCGCCGACTTCTCTGACTCAGATCAACGCTCTACTCCCTCCTGGACTTTGAATCCCTCGGATATTCTCGTCGTAATCCTCGCACCTTCGTGAGATCCGATGATCCACGGAACTTCGCGAAACCTCTTCGAAGGATTCCGACCGTCCACTCTTTCCAAAAGAGTTTCTACGAAATGAACACAATACTTCCCCTCGAAGACTTGTTCACCTGCACGCGAGCTTTCAGCACTTGCTCGAACACATAAATGCACAACCTCTCTGTGCAATCCTTCGACGAATTCGAAGGCCTACTTCTCCTGAGCTTGTCCTCGACTTCTCAAGTCCTTTTGAGAACTTCTTGCGCGCACTCCTTGCGGCAAATCTTCAACAATGTCTAATGTTGAAGGCACTCGACTCTGCGCACTCCTGCAGCAGCAGTCTTTCGATACTTCGCTCAGAATCGCAACTCTGAGTCTTAGCTTGGCCTGCGCACTCCTTGCACGGCACTTGTGCTCAACTGCGCTTCTGGGAACTTAGAACAAAAGTTATCTCTATCTGAAAACCTTCCGTCGACGCACTCCTTGTGGACGATTCAACTGCACTCCTTGCAGGAATTCTTTGGTTCAAGATAGAGAAACAATTGAAACTAATTCCTTGTTCCCTCAGACTTCAATTCAACCATGAAATCACATACATAGCATATAAAAACAAATGCATGACAGGAAGCAAACATTCATGAGCATAACATCAATACACAGAGAAATAACACAAACCATGAAATTGAACCAAGCTTTCTTCTATTAATTCAATTCTCTGTACATGGGTGTTCTTCATACAATTCTTTGTGTGCTCTCTTCAACAATGCTGCTTCATAATCATACAATGATACAATGAGGGTGTCTATATCCATTTCCTTCTTGGACTCTAAACTATCAAATCTAGAATTAAATTTCTATCTACTTGCATTAAATCTATTAAATGCCGACTATCTACTAAGGACGAGAGCTATCCGCTCAAGGTCCATTACAATATACAAAGTGTGCCTTCATAAATGGCTTCATTAAAGACTTGCGCAACATTCCCAAAGCAATTTCAAAAATGTGTGCTGGCTTGTCCAGCTGTCCTCCGCTTCCGCGCTGGCTCGCTTGATGAGTTGGCGATGCTCCTGCATCATATGTGGACACATTGGTTTTACAAGGTCTTGTATCAATAAAGGCCTTGTCACTTTCATTTTAGACATAATTTGAGACGAACAAAGTTCGCTCACACAAGAATTATCCAAAATACTTGGAATATAACAAAATAATCCATATAGGACTGTAAACAATAAATGAATAATAAGATATAAGATAAGATATAATAAGATAGATGAGATATATACAATTGAGAATGAGGGCTTGTTTATATACCCACGCAGGGGTGCCCTTAACCAATAGTCATGTCCTTTCATTATTAATAGTTATTATTAATTAATTAATTATTATGTTATGAATAACTGTTTATATGTATATTTATGTTCATAACATTGCCTTCCCCTTAAAAATGCTTTGTCCTCAAAGCATACTTTATGGAAGACTTTATCTCTTGCTCTAGCTTGTAATTATTGTCTCATGCTTCTTCATTATTGAGTTAGTAATCGTTGAGGACCTGAGACGATAGGATCTTCTAAGCACTGAGCAGAACTGTTGAATTGTAAAGGAGTCTGCCCATCCTAATTCAATCTTCTGCAGATTTGGGTTTTTATAGGGTTCCTGGAAAGAACTTGTTACATTTCTACTCCATGATCATTTCTATTTTGACCCTCACTTGTAGTGGAAGTAATATTCTTTGACATAGCGGTTATTTGTTTCTGTTGATACATTGATTGGCTGAAGTATCGACTTTTGTAATTAGGATGTCGATAAGGAATCCTTGCAACTTGATCTTTATTTCTTATACTTGCATATTTTTCTTGATTAACTTTTGGATTTGGTTCTTCTTCATATCTATGGCTTGTTTGTACCTCGACATTTGAAAACTTCTTTACATCAGTTGGATTTGCATCCTTTTGAGTTGTAAGGTTGATTGGGTCTGTCATCGTTTCCTCATCAACTAATGATGTTTTGCGATCTAGTTTTTCTTGTAAAGTCTTTTTATCATGCTTCAACTTTTTAATTTGTGTTAGTAAATTTTGATTATGAACCCTTAGGTGTGAAAGTTCTTCTTCATCTTCTGATTTGCCGACTTTATTTATAATATTTCGATTCTCGGGCTTTTCATCTTTCATCTTTTTAAT
>WSFP011326341.1:0-39986 GCA_009831015.1 Picea engelmannii
CTTAGTATGTGCCTAGAAAAAATAATCTTGGAAGAAATTTCATGTTGGCACTCTTCTCTAAAGTCTTTAGTTTAGGGCATGCAACTCTAAATAATTTCAGCAATAGATTGTGCAAGATAAGATGGATGCAATCATGATGGAATCTATAAAACACATGAAAAATAGATGTGTGCACTAGTCATGGATGTGGCATAGATAACACAATGGAAGAAAAATGTTCTAATAGATAATGGTAGGTGGATTCATAACATATTATTAGGAAGTTGTAATTGTTGTTGGGGGAATTGTGGGCGTTGTTGGGTTGGATATTGCGGTATAGTTTCAAAGGGGGGGCCTTGCCAACTTAGTTTCCAAGATTGTTTTTGGGTTTGTGGAGGTGTCCATTACTACCATGGCATGCATGGACACCAATTTTGAGGAGGATATTGAAGTTTAATATTAAGATGGAACTTGTACCATACTTGGTATTTAAGGCTACCATGGTTGTTTTTGAGAAATAACACATATTCTTTCTATCTCCTCATTGACTTCCCAACATAATGATTTTATCTCAAGAAATGAATGATAGCTACTAGTTACATGGTTCTTTTCACATATGCCATAGGTTTTTACTTTTTCCAATGGGTAATCACTTAGGGGATGATTCTTCTGACATTTGGAATAGAAAATTGTTAATTCCAACTATGCTTCATCATGTTTCTTTTTAGCCTACAACGTGTCCAGTTGAGAACCGAGGGAGTTGAGAATATCAATCTATAAATCTTCCAACAAATTTTCAATCTTAACATTAGTGACTCCCCCTCGATATGATTTCATGATTCAAGCAGTAGTATCTCTGGGTCATTTTCCATGATTTGCATTTCCTCACAAGTATTATCTGCATCGCTCAAAAATGTCTTCATAACATAGCCAAAAAACATCACTTCGCCCTATCAAATTCAACAAGTTGATTCAATCATCCTAAAACCCCTTTAAGAGAATGGTTCACAACATATCTTTATCTAACTTGTTCTATTTTAACCTCTATAAATTATACTGGAACCTTTCAACATAATCCTTCAAGATTTCATTTTCTTTTTGAGTCATTTTGAATATCTCTTCTCTTAAATCTCTAGACTTTCAATAATCTTGATATTTCTTCAAGAATGTTTTCTTCATGTCATCCCATGCACAAATGTTGTTCCCACCAAGTCCTATGATCTAGTGCAGTGTGGCATTCTTGAGTGTGGTAGGGAATAGTTTCATTTTTTGGCATTAAAACTATATTCATGGCCTCTACAAAGGATTTCAAATTTGAAGAGAAAAGTATCAAGATATTCACTTGCCAAGACATTGAAGTTTGGCAAGGATAAAGGTGGGATATTGTTCATATGGATAAATCCTCTTGGTTCTCGAATTAGAAACTCAAAATTAACAAGATCTTATTTGGTGGATCTTGATCCTTCGCCATTTACCATGTTGTTCAAAGGATTAAATTTCCAATGATCTGGCCCACCTTGTACCACTAATTATTTATAGGAGATGGCCTCCTAAGAAAACTATGGTTCTTAGACTGGGTTACTTGAGATTCTGAGTCTTCCTACCCACTAATTAGTTCATTTGTCCTTGAATGTTCTACAATAGAGGAAATAATCTCTACTTCAACTATGGAACTGGTCTCAATGTTCATTGTGGAACTAGATTCAATGTCCTTCTTGTGGTATGATTAGGATTTTCACTTTACCTTTGAACCTCTTCCTTCTATCATTTTTCCTACAAGGTGGTTAGCAATTTTAGTGGTTCTTGCTACACTACAAAATCCCCATTTTGAATCTTGAACCATATTCATGCATCCTATATGCCCTAATTTAAAAATGTAGAACACTATGTATGAGATACGACAAAGGGATTGTCAATAGTTCCTCTATTTAATCTCCTTACAGTGTGTTAGTCCTAGACCAATGCAAAAAAAAACGTTTCATTGTGCCTTTGGTACCTCACTGAGAATAACACCAAAAATTATAGGTAAAATAATCACCCTGCTAATAAGAATAATAGTGGTTAGATTGCTTATGCATTTTTTGTGTCAACCCAAGGATCTAAACACTTGCGAGATGTTATGCATTCTTTATGAAGGCCTCAAATTCTGAATTGTCTCTAGTCATATATAATACAATTTATTTAAACTAAAGAAATTGTGGACTATTCTAAGGATGAAAATATCACACTTGTAAGCTAATTATACTCATACAAATTTTAATTAAAACACTTTGTTGAATTTAAACACACTTTGTTGAATTTTAATCGGTATGAACACTTTTTACCACTTTCAATCACAATATATAAACTTCAACTTTATTAGTTGTATATCATTTATGATTGCATTCAATATATCATGATCATATAACCATAAGCAATACCATTCAACAATATCATGTTAGATACACAATACACCAGAATTTACATGGAAACCCAAATGGGGGAAAACCATGGAACACTTTCTTATATATATCAATATTACATTCATAGGAAGCACCAACTTCCCAATTCTACAACACCAACTGGAAGGAGGCTCCAACCCCCTATTTACAGGCTCCAACCTGAAGGAAGCTGCAACTCCCTAAATTCTCTAGCTGTAACGGGAAGGAGGATCCAACCCCCTAGTTTACAGTCTCCAACCTGAAGGAAGCTCCAACTCCTTTCTCTCTTTGGCTCCAACCAGAAGGAGGCTACGAACCCCTGATTTGCAGGATCCAACCTGAAGGAATATCCAACTCCCTGTGTTCTCCGAGACCAATTCGAAGGAGGCTACAACCCCCTTTCCTTACCCCATCCTACCTCCCTGAAATATAAGTGTAGAGCCAACCTGTCACTACCATTGATACATCAACCTGACATTGTCACTATCACTATCACTGTCACTATCACTATCACATCAACCTATAACTAATGATCAACCAATCATTCAACCTATCACTGTCCCTGTCACTGATATACCATCATCAATCAACTATAACTAGATCCACTCACATCGATACCAAAACCATCACCAAGCATGTCAACCATGTACCAAAACATGTGCCATATCATGCATCAACCATGTACCAAAAATTGTACCATACCATTTACATCAACCATGTACCAAAACATATACCATACCATGTACATCAACCATGTACCAAAACCTATAGCATACCATGTACCAAATCTGTACCATACCATGTACAAATTCTATACCATACCATGCATCAACCATGTACGAAAACTTGCACCATATCATGTACTAAAGCCTCAATGATATGAAACCAACCATATACCTCAAGCATATGCCAAAACCATGTACCATGAGATGTACCTCAAACATGTGCCATATCACTCATGATATGCTTCAACCATAAGACATAAACCATGTGCCAAATATATATTCTAGTGCATCTAAGATATGCCTCAAGCATATACATATAGTAAACCATATGCCAAGTATCCAAGATGTGTCAATATCTCAACAATATGCCTCAAGCATGCACCATAACAACCAATATCATATACTAAGTATATGCCTCACACATGTTCCAATCGTCACAAAGATGTGCCTCTAACAATGAACCATAACATCCATAACCCAAGTACCAAGGATATGTCTCAAGCATGTATCGATATCATCAAGACATGAACCTCAACTATATGTAACCATGTACCAAGAGGCCTCCAAGACATGTCTTAAGCATGTGCCAAACCATCCATGCATCAAATACATAAAGACATACCTTTACTCGTGATGAAACCTGATGCATACCATCTCAGACCCTGTAAAAACCTTGTTGTGTGATCATGACTTGTTGCAACCTGAACCAAGCATCCTTCTTGAAAACCTTCTCTCAGATCCGTGACTTTTATACTATCAACCCACAGATGTCTGCACCTTGCTCCACTATGACCCGCAGATGTTCGCGCCTTTCTCCACTGTGACTCACAGATAGCCTCAAACATGTGCCATATCACTCATGATATGCTTCAACCATAATCCATAAACCATGTGCCAACTATATATTCTAATGCATCCAAGATATGCCTCAAGCATATGACATACATCAAACCATATGCCAAGTATCCAAGATGTGCCAATGTCTCAACAATATGCCTCAATCATGCACCATAAAAACCAAGATCATATACCAAGTAAATGTATCACACATGTGCCAATCATCACAAATATGTGCCTCTAACAATGGACCATAACATCCATAAACCAAGTACCTAGGATATGTCTCAAGCATGTATTAATATTATTAATACATGAACCTCAACCATATGCAACCATGTGCCAAGAGGCCTCTAAGACATGCCTTAAGCATGTACCAAACCATCCATGAATCAAATACATAAAGACATACCTTTACTCATGATGAAACCTGATGCATACCATCTCAGACCCTCTAACAACCTTGTTGTGTCATCATGCCTTGTTGCAACCTAGACCAAGCATCCTTCTTCAAAACCTTCTCTCATATTCGTGATTTGTACAATATCAACCCACAGATGTCCACCACTTGCTCCACTGCAACTCATGGATGTTCACGCCTTGCTCCATTGTGACCCACATGTTACCTCAGAAAGCTAGTTTGCAAACTTTTCCCTTCACTTCCCTTCACTACCTCAGATATGCTATGAAAAATATTTACCGAAAGATCACTTGAAATATAGATAAACATTGAAATTGTATGTGTGTTTATGATAGACTTCTTGTGGTGTATTTATAATTTTACAAAGTAACTTCTTTCCTTAATTCTAGGACCAACCACTTTACCCTTTAATTAAGACTTGTAACTATTTATGGGCTTCTTAACCATTCTTCGGGGCTTCCAACTTCAGGAGGAATAACTCCTCAACTGTGAGGCACCACGTGGTGTACCACTTACCATTGGAAACGACATGGAAAGTAATATCCATCTATGAGTGTGTTACATGCATTTACACCGTCCTTCATGTTCTTATTCCTCAAACAACTTTGTGCTTAGTGACCATACCTCTGGGGCTTCTTAACCTCTTAGCCATTTTTCCAGGGTTTCTTCTAAGTTTGACAAGGGTTGACATCAATGGTTATAGAGTTCATCTAGAGTTGACATCACTAACAACTAACTTTCCAACACTACATTTAAAGAATACTTATAGAATTCAATCATATATACAACAATTATAGGTTACCCAACTATCTGACTATAACATGCATTAATTAAGAAAGCACACAATGAAATTATACTTTTAGCATGCCACATAAAATAGTACAAAAGAAATCAACATGTATTTTTCTAGAGCAGGTACTATCCCCTTAGAACATAGTGCTAGGTTGGACTATAGGAAAAGTAAAATTATGTCAACACTCACATGATGTGTGAAAACATCTAAATGTCATGAAACTGATATTATATTAAGACAATTAGAATCGTTCTCTTCTATGAATATGTAGAATGTCTCGTCCCCCTCTTAGAGGCATGAGTCATATTTTTATATAGTCTTGTCTTAAAAACTAACTTTTAAACATTTAATACAAACATGCTTGAGAATCAAAGATTCTTGAGTAGTTTCAAAATAGGGTACTAATCTTTAAATTCAAAATAACTAAGTGTTGGAATATAGCTAATAGTATCAATAGATCCTATTTCGATGTCACATTTCTAAAAAATGTTTCCTTAATTGTGTAACCAATTTACAAGAAAGAGTTAATGACATGGTCACAAGGAAGTTTGCACAATCTACAATAACTTATATGATCCGTAAACATGAGGCTTATAACCTATCTATCTCACCAACACATAATTCTTTGTTAAAGTAATTATAACTCTAGATATGTCTATGTTGGAAAAATTCTTAACCAATCTTGTTTCAAGTCAATTTGGGAAAATGTAAGATGAAGCGAGTCAGGTCGAGTCGAAACAAGTCGGGTCGAGTCAAAATAAGTCGGTTCGAGTCAAAATTACTCAAGTCGGATTTCTTCTAAGTCGAATCGACCAAGAGATGTGTATTGATCGGATGGGGAAGGCAATTCAACCAAAATGGAGACCAAGTCAAATTTTTAATGAACAACAACTGAAAGAAATGTCTGAGGGCAAATTTTCTCACCCATAATGTCAGGAAATGTTTTGGAATGAATTTGGGTAACCCACGGTGCACAAAACATAGAGGAGTGGATTCTAATATTCGTCGACAATCAAGAACATTTCAGTAGTCGATTTGTTTTTATACAATGATGGAGGAAGACATTTTGGGTGAATTTGGTAGTAGGCAAGTTTGCAAAAACGTGGATATGGTTCATGGGAAACCCATGAACGCCTAGACAACCCTAGACTTAAATATATGATATCTATGATTTTTGGCAGAAGGAAAATGCCCGACGAGCTCGGTTGTGAGATCAATGACTGGAAACAAAATTAGAAACCATGGAATGAATAACAACGGCTCTGGAAGGAGGACCATTGATTTCCAACCTCGTAATTCATTGCATTTCTATAATTAAAGGGTTGTTATTCTAGTGTATTAACCCACTAAGAACCATATTAATATAAAAAAAATCTCATACAATAACAACAAGAATTCCTCGTCTCTAGAATATACATAGATGACCATTATATTATAGTGAATACATTAACCATTCCTAAGAAAACATAAACCACAAAAATCATCACACATAGAATCATATTTTTTTTTATCTTAGAAACCTAAACGGGAAAACCAACATTCTTTTGGCCTCAACCAGGCTCTTATTTATTCAGGAACGGGAAAATTACAGGCTCTCTGATACATGTCTATTCTCCTCAATAACACCCGGGAAACCTCTCTACATCATTCACAACCAAAGAACCCCTTTCTCATTGTGGGGATACATTATATCAAATGTTGAGTCGTCTGGGAGGATAACTGGAAGGTGAGGCATCCCTGACGCTTCAGCTTCTCTCCAGTTTGTCTCTACACCATTTCTTTATCTATTTGTATTTTATCCCATGTGGGAAAGGTATTATGATCATCTCTTTATTCCTTTTCATACAACCATATATTGCCGGACTTTACATACATTATATACAAAATTGGACATCAACCTTAATGACATGGAACCCTTCATGTAGTTTATCTCCTTCATCGCCCATATCCTTAACAATGAATGTGTTGTTCATCTTTGAGTCCTATATCGATATCCAATTTGGATCACACCTCCCCAATGGGAGGCTTTTGGTCCTCAAAAGATGCCAAGGATATATGAGGTAAATTTCTTGCAACCTGGTTCCTCTCATGCCACTTTGATTTCCTTGCAGTCTATCCCTTGAGACCAATCTACCACATATATTGTTGTCCTCTACGAGTCATATGCTCCTTGTGCTACATAATTGGGTCTTCCTTCAACTCCTCAAGACCATGAGGTGCAAAGTCTTCCACGGTGGGAAGAACCTGATGTTCTTCCTCTTCATCTAGCATGGAGGGTTCAAACAACTTCAAGTATTCCACGTTCACCACTGAGTTGATTTGCATATAAGGTGGAAGTTTTAGTCTGAAGGCGTTCTTATTCACTTACTTAATGATCTCAAATGGTCCATATCTAAGGGGCTTGAGTTTCATTGTTGCTCCTTGCAGTCGTTCATTACTGAGTTAAAGCCACACCTTGTCTCCAACACGGAACTTATGATCCTCCATGTGTTGATCATACATGTCTTTGTATAACTATTGGATATTCTCAAGTTTCTCCTGAACCCTTAGATGTATCTGTCATGTTTTCCACAAATGTGCTTGCCTTCTGTTCTTTTCCTTGTAATTTTGTTTCTTCCCTTTGTGGTCCATAAATGATGTCAAATGGTGAAGGAGGTAAATAACCAAAACAAGTCTCGAAAGGGGACTTATTGGTGGAAGAATGAAGTACTCTATTGTAAGAGTGTTGAATGTATATTGTATGCTCATCCCAAGTCTTTGGATGTTTGTTGTTGTATCCTCTCAATAGTTGCACCAATGTCTTGCTTAAAACCTCAGTTTGTCCATTCGTCTGAGGATGAAAGGACGTGGAGTACTTCAACTTGGTATCCATTCTCTCCCAAAGCATTGTCCAAAATCTACCCAAGAACCTGTTGTCCCTATCAAATATGATGGAGGTTGGCAATCCAAAATGTACCCAGACATGGCTTCTCATCTTGAGATTGTCCTCTTACAAGGAATGAGCATGCACATTTTGTTGAAATGGTCCACCACAACGAACAAGTATTCATGGACTCTATGAGTCATGGGTAAACCTCCAACAAAATCCATTGATATTCTCTCCCATGGCTTGTTTGGTACTGGAAATGGCATGTACAAACCAAGTTTTTGGTTGCTTGGATTACAAGTGTTGCAAAGAAAACAACCTCTAACAAATTTTTCCACCTGCTCCTGCATCTTTGGCCAATACACATATAGCTGTAGATTTGCCATTGTCTTTGTCACACCAAAATTCCTAGCAACTCTAGAAGTGTGTGCTTCTCTCATCAATTTCACTCTTCTATCCCAGGGTATACAAAATTTTCCCAGCTTGTACAATATCCCATCTTGAATGTGGTATTCATTTCCTTCCATGGAAACAACTATCCTTTCCTTTAGTTGCTTGTAGACTTCCCTGAAATATTCATCTCCCTCATAATATTCACTCAAAAGTTCATGAGTGAAAATCTCAAGCTACATTATCATTCCAATTGTTGCAATATTCTTCAGTGGTGGTCGAGAGAGCATGTCTTCTATTCTATTCATGACTCATTTCTTGTACTTAATCAACAAATGAAAATGTTGCAAGAAACTTAACCAAGTGTAATGTCTCACTTGTTGCATCTTGCTCTGAATCTGTAGATATTGAAGAGGTTGATGATCTGTGTGTACGATAGTCTCTTTCCCCAAGAGGTAATGCTTCTTCTTCTTCACTGCTTGTATAATTTCAAAGAGCTCCTTATCATACATGGGATAGTCAAGAACTGCTCCATGAAACAACTTTGAATGGTATCACACATGTCTGCTTCCTTACATGAGTACTGCTCCTAATGCATATCCACTAGCATCAATATCTAGATCAAATGGTCGCTACAAATTTGGCATGGCTAACACTGGAGCATCGCTAATTTTCTTCTTCAAGTCTTTGAATGCTCTTTGTTATGTCTTACCCCACTAAAAGTTCTTTCCTTTGACAGTTATGGCAAGAAATGGTGTTGCTACTGTGGAGAAGTTGACAATGAACTTTCTCAAATACTGGGTTGCTCCCATGAAACTCCTGACCTCTATCACATTGGTGGGAATATGCCATTGTGTGATGGATGAAATCTTCTCTAGATTTACCCTCAACTCTCCTCCTCCAATCATGTGTCCAAGATATATCAAGGAATTCTTCCCAAACTCACATTTCTGCAAGTTGGCAATTAACCGAGTCTTCTTCAAGGTCTCTAATACATGTGTCACATGTGAGAGGTGCTCTTTCCAAGTGTTTCTAAATATTAGTATGTCATCCAGATATATTGTTACAAAAGAGGAGTCAATGAAGGGATGCAGTACATCGTTCATGAGTCTCATAAATGTTGTAGGTGCATTGCATAATCCAAAAGGAATTGCTAACCATTCATACAAACCTTGTCTTGTTTTGAACATTGTCTTCCACATGTCTTATGCTTTGATCCTCACTTGGTGGTAACTTGATTTGAGGTCCAGATTAGTGAAGAATTTAGCTTGCTACAATTGATCCAACAAGTCATCAATTCTCGGCAAAGGATATCTATGCTTGATGGTGATATTATTTAGGGCACGATAGTCCATGCAAATTCTCTAGGTTCCATCTTTCTTCAACACCATGATGATGGGTGAACCACATGTTGATCTATTGGGTCTGATGACTCCCTACTCCAATAACTGCTGCAACTTCTTCTTTACTTCATCTGTTTCGATGATGTATTTCCTATACAACCCAATGTTAAGTCATGGTGATTTCGGCAACAACTGAATCTCATGTTCAACCTCTCTCTTGGGTGGCAGTCCCTAAGGCTCTTGAAACACTTCTCTATAGGCTTCAATTAGTTGTTGTAATTGTTGACACTGCTCTCCACTACATGCTTCCAAGGATGCCTTCATCTCCAACTTGTTTCCTTCTCCTTGTTGTTTTCCTTCTCTCGGGAACAACAAGACAAGCTTCTTTGCACTGCCCATGATTCTTCTTTTCTGATGAGCAATGATCAAAGAGAGATTAGCTTTATCCTTATGTGCATTTATGGCATAATATTTTCCATCCTTGACTATCTTGTACTAGTTTTCTCTCCTTCTGAAAATGGCATCCCTCACGTACAAATATGGACTTCCCAAGATGACTCCACATATGTCTAAAGGAACCACATCTTCAACTACTTCATCAACAAAATTCTAATTGATGGAAAACTTAAATTTGCATTGTTTGCTCTCTTTTAATTCCACATATTTTCTTACCTACCCCAATGGGTATGTATGTGTATGATATTGAGTCTCCAACCCGAGCTTCTCAACCAATTGTGCAGATATCAAGTTGGATTGTGAACTTGGATCAAACAAACAATCTAGTTTGCTTTGATTCATGTGGATTTTAATACAAAAAATTCCAGTCATCTCCTTCTCCTCTTTGTGATTGCAACCAACTAATGCCACCTCTTTCTAAATATTAGTGCAATTAATCTTCCCTTCTGGGTCTGATGTGCCATCCACCCGTTCCTCAACATCCACTGATTTTAATGCTTTCTTCTTATTTTTTTCTAAAAATATTTGGGGCGCTTCTCGGGGTTAAATTTCCAACAAATCTCCTTTGTGTGTCTCTTTCAATCACATCCTTTACATTGTTGGGTGGGAGGTGTACCTTCTTTTGTTGTTGCCACAACCTTCTTCTCATTCCACTTCTTCATGTTTTTCCTCTTTCTATGTTTCTCTTGTGGTTATACTTTCTTGTGAAGATTTGTTTATTGCTTCTACTTCTCTCCCTCAAGTTATTATGCTTGAATGTTGGCCTCATCAATTGTATTTGTTCTGAATAACATCAATTGCCTACAAATATGAGACAACAATTTCCCCAAATACTTGACCAACATGTCTAGAATTTTGAGAGAAACTCCCATTTGAATTGCTCTCTTCCTGAACTCTATTGTGAACTCCTGCACTGATTGTCCTTATCTCTATCTAAAATAATGCCACACTATTTACTGGTGTTCCTCATATCCTATTGAATAAAACTAATATTTGATCATGTTCTTAAACACTTCACAATCAGTCATTGGTGGTTCATTTTCTAATGCTCTACTTATTTCATCACTCTCCCACCATGTCAAAGCATGGCCTTCAGCTTCAACTGAGAAAAATCCATCTTTTGTTTTCCAGTTACTTCGTGAACATTGAAGTACACTTCCATTTGTTGTAGCCATTGGTTTAGCCTGATATCATCCACTTCTCCAACATAATGCTTTAAGTCCACCTTAGCCTCTACATGAAAAGGTACTTGTGTCTTGTTGTAGCTACACTCTCCCATTTCTGTCTTAGTCTTACGTTCGATCTCTGGCTTATTTTCTTCCTTCTTGGGGCCTTCATGCCCGTCATCCATTGATGGTATTCCCTTGACCTTTTTTGCCAAAAACTATGACACCATTGATGTCAATGTAGCTAAACTCTGCTCAAAATGATCCAATTTGTCCCTGAGATATTCTTCCTCTTCATAATGTTCCCATGCCATTCTTGATGCTCGACTTCACTCTATCCCTAACAAAGATTCTTGTCCCTTTATTTTTTAATCATTGTGGGTACTTACCATATAGATCTCACTAAATGTATTCAAAAATCTACTCTGATACCATCTAATCCGTAAACGAGAGACTTATAGCCTATCCATCTCACCAACACATAATTTTCTATTAAATTAATTATAACTCTAGTTGTGTAGATGTCAGAAAAATTCTCAACCAATATAGTTCCAAGTCGAATCGAAAAGAAATATTGATTCAAGTCGAGTCGGAAAATGCAAGACGAAATGAGTCGAGTCGAGTTGAAACAAGTCGGGTCGAGTCGAAACAAGTTGGGTTGAGTTGAAATAAGTCAGGTTGAGTCAAAATAAGTCGGGTTGAGTTGAAGAAAGTCGGTTTGAGTCGAAATAATTCAGGTCAAGTTGAAATTTCTCAAGTCGGAATTTCTCAAGTCAGATTTCTTCTAAGTCAAATCAACCAAGAGATGTCTATCGGTCGGATGGGGAAGGAAATTCGACCAAAATGGAGACTAAATCAAATTTTTAATGACTAATAAGTGGAAGGAATGTTTGAGGGTGAATTTTCTCACCAGTAATGTCAGAAAACGTTTTGGAATTAATTTGGGTAACCCACAATGCGGAAAACATAGGGGATTCGATTCTAATGTTCGTTGGCAATCAAGAACATTTCAAAAGTCAATTTTTTTATACGACAATGGACGAAGACATTTTGGGTGAATTTGGTAGCATACAAGTTTAAAAAAATGTGGATATGGTTCATGGGCATCCCATGAACGCCCAAACAACCCCATACTTAAATATACAATATCTACGATTTTTGGCCGGAGGAAAATGCCTTACAAGGTCGGTTATGAGTTCAACGACTGGAAACAAAATTAGAAACAACTCTGGAAGGAGGATCGTCAATTTCCAACCTCAGAATTCATTGCACAACTATAATTAAAGGGATGTTACTCTAGTGTATTAACCCACTGAGAACCAAATTAATATAAAAACAAACTCATACAATAACAACACAAATTCCTCATCTCTATAATATTCACAAACGACCATTAGATTATAGTGCATACATTAACCATTCCTAAGAAAACATAAACCACGACAATCATCACACGTAGAATTAGATTTTTTAACTTGGAAACCTAAACGGGAAAACCATCTTTCTTTTGGCTTCGACCAGGCTCTTATTTATTCAACAATGGGAAAGTTACATGCTCTCTGGTACATGTCTATGCTCCACAGTAACATCTGTTCAACCTCTCTACATATTTCACAACCAATGAATCCATTTCTCATTATAGGCATACATTACATAGAATGTTGAGTCGACTAGGAGGATAATTGGAAGGTCAAGAATCCCCAATGCTTTAGCTTCTCTCCAGTTCGTCTCTCCACGGTTTCTTTATTTATTTGTCTTTTATCCCATGTGGGAAAGGTATTATGATCGTCTCTTTATTCGTTTTCATACAACCATATATTGCCCGACTTTACATACATTATATACAAAATTGGACATCAATCATGATGACATTGGGCCCTTCACGTCAACAAGTCGATCTTCTTCATCGCCCATAGACTTAAAAATGCATGTGTTGTTCATCTTTTGCTGATAGTCGATTGTTCATCTTTGAGTCATGTGTCGATATCCAATTGTTCTTGTCATATCTGATTTAGATCATTATAGGATTTGTAGTTATTGAAAATATTGTTGTTATTGATGTGAAAGACAGGGGGAGACTACAGATGTCCAAGATAAAAATCGCAAGATGGAGACCTTATATGGAGACCTAGATCAAATGAGAGAATAGGTTATATCATTGGAAATATTATTTCAAGACCTTTCCAATGGTATATGGAAATCTCTCTAAATCCTTAGGTATGAGGAGATACAATTTTTTCTATCAGAAAACCCAACCAAAAAGTCCAGCTCGTCCCAACCAATATTTATAGGTTATCCCTAAAATTGAGTACAGAAACACTATAAATAAAGGATAGATGTGTGAATTTAAATAGAATCCAAGCAATAAGATCAAGTTTGAGGTGTGCAGAAGAGATATGAGGTGCGCAAGAGGAACTAGAGAGTCTTTTTGGGGTCTAAAGGTGTGCAAGAGGAGTTTTTGGAGTTTTAAGGGTGCACTCTGAAGAAATGAGGTCTATGATGCTACAAAGTGCATTGTTTTGAGGTTGTGATGTTGCAATATACAATTATATTTTGGGAATGATGCTATGAGGTTTTCTAGGGAATGAAGGCTAAATCTAACTAAGGTTTGAAGCTATGTCTAGGGTATGAAGTAAGGAGAGGCGTTGGAACATGAAAGTTAGGGTTATGATGATGCTGTGAAATGCATGAAGTATGAAGAATGCAGGTGAATTAAAAATTACTTTGTGTACGAATATATTAGACAGGTTTCTATACATATCTTACTAATTTTTTTCTCAACCGATGAGATTGGTGTCTCCAGTAGGTTGGTTCCTACACAATATCTTGATGAGTTGGTGCTCAATCGAGGATATTGGTGTCTCCAATAGGTTGGAGCCTACACAATATCTTACTGAGTTGGTGCTCAACTGAGGAGATTGGTATCTCCAATAGGTTGGTTCCTACAATCTTTGTAACAGTAGGTTGGTTCCTATAGACATTTATAAAGATAATTTTTTGTGGTTTTCTCTCGCAAGAGTTTCCAAGTTAAACTATGTGTACTTTGATTTAAGTTTACATGCATTTATTGTTTTGAAGATAATGAATGATTGATGGATGTTCAATTAAAGTAAAAATTATCTTATATGGATTAACCCCCCCTCAATATAAGCATAATTTCAACAGTAGCAACATTGTATAGTTGAACCATACCTCCTCAATCTTCATAGATCCATAACAAACTCATATGTGTGAGGTGTAATGGCCCATATCAACCCGAGGTATGTGTATCTATAGCAAATGGGTCTTCAACAATCTCTCAAATAATTCATTATACAAATACAACTACATAATATGCTACTTCTCCTATTACTTAACAAAAAACTGAAATACTAAGATGTGCAATGAAACATTACCTTGAGCCAAAATTTTGACTTTAAAAACAAAATAATGAATATAAGGAGTAAGGTTTAGGAAAAAGGATTTTAAATGAGGAAAAAGGGTGTCAAAAGTTGTAGAAAACCAACACTCATCAATATGTATGCCATAGAGTGCCAATACACAATGATAGCTTTGAGAACAAATTTGACAATTGTAAACCTACCACCTATAACACAAAGTATTAATATTTTCTCCAACATTATGATATAACCAAATCCAATCTAAAATATCATAGTCATTAGGATTGACCTAGATATTTATATCCTTTATTAAAATCAATGCTTTAGAAAAAAAGAAAATTATTGGTGTATCTTCTTGGCCTTGATGCACCCTATTAAAGGAGGTTGAATTTTTATTATTATTAATTTCTATCTTAGGAGATTTACACTACAAATCCAAAATTTCTTTATATTTTAAAGCTTCTTTAAGGGTATATTCCCAAACAACAAAACATCATCCACAAAAATCAAATGAGACAAATCCAAAAGCCCCACAATCTTTATACCTTTGATAGATCCACTCCCATAATGGTCATTCACAATCCTACTACGACCTTTTGCTATAGTGAGCAATAGTAGAGGAGACAAGGAACAACCTAGTCTAAGACCTCTAGAAATTTTTTAAAAGGTTGAGTCAAATCCATCTATCATGACTAATAATAAAGTAGAACTAATACATCCCATTATCCAATTAACAAAAGGAACACTACAACCAATATGAATCAAACTTAAATAAATATACAACCAACTCACCCTATCACAAGATTTTGAAAGGTCGAGATTAATAGCTTGTAACTTTTTAGTATTGATAGAATGAAGGAATTCCTAAGCAATCCCAATACCACCAAGGATATGTCTATTTCTTAGAAAACCAAATTACTCCTTTGAAATAGTATCAAAGAAAATTGCCTTCAATCTTTTGGCAATGACTTTTGAAATAATTTTATATAAGGGATTACAGAGACAGATAGGTCCAAACTCCTTAAAATATGAAGGGTCATATATTTTGGGATTAGAGTTATGAAGGTATAGTTAATGCTCTGTAATGTTCCCTAGCCAAGATGCCAAGAACATTGCATATTTCATGTGATTTTTAAATGTTTTCTGGTTGTGGCATTTTGTCAAACACTTTGCAGATTTGGTCTTTTAAGTTGCACAAGGGCTTATACTGATGGGTTTTGTGTGTGTTTGCAGCAATAATTAAAGTAGATATAGCAATGTAACATACCTCAACAAGGTGCAAGATCAACAACACAAGGAATAACCAAAAATACCTCAGATCTGATTTTATAAATAAGAATGGTTTTCCTCATACAAAATGGGGCAGATCTGGAATACATATAAGATAGTAGAGTGTTTGGCCTCCAAAATACATGATAGAAGAATATACAGGCTTCCAAAATCCTCTCCAAGCTATAGACCAAAAACCCAGATGAACGAACTCATAACCCAACTGAAATATGACGATCTTCTTAGCACAAAGCACCCCTCACTGGCCGAAGCAAACCAAGAATTAGGCCTCTAAGAAATAAGTTGTCGAATCCCCTGGGAAAGGCGCCAAACTATATATCTGTCCAAGGGAAACCCCCTAGTAAATTCTCAGACTAAATGATGGAGATCTGACCCTCTAGATGGTTGAATCATCTATCTGCAGTGCACCCTCCTAGTTATAGAAGACCAAGAATTCGGCCTCTATGAATATGGCCTCCAAACCCTCTAGAAAATATACCAAATTGTAGATCGGGCCACTGGAAACCCCCTGATAAAGTATCAAACTGAATGATAGAGATATGACCCTCCAAATGACTTGATCCTCAATATGTGGTGCACCCTCCTCTCTCTGAACATGTACTAAGCACCACTAAATAAGATAGCATAGAAACCTCCTCTGAAACATGCTAGAAAAGGTTTCCTAGGCCATACGAATAATACCCAAAATTTTGTTTTCCCCCAATCCTTCTCCTATGCCTGGAATGAACTCTTCTCCTCAATATGGTGCGCCCTCATGTTGGAAACCCTCCTAAAGCTACACCCTAGCTCTCCCTGAACATGTGGTTGATGTAGACACCCTTTGTAACTGAACGGATCCGATGTAGAATGGTGAGGGAGGAATATTGCACCTCTGTGACCAAGCTTGGACTAGGTTGGGTGGGATCTTTCACCACCGAGCTGATCTCTAGGGTTTTTTAAGTCAAAACCCTCAAAACCCCCAAGTGCATGGGCTCACTAGCAAGAAGCCCATGTCTCTCTTTTATAATTCTTTCTCACCTTGTCTCTCCAAGTGACTTTTACTTTATTTAATTATTAATTAATTAATTAAATCAATTAATTAATTAATTAACCATTTTCCCTCTAAAAAATAGTTTATCCCTCCTTGTGGCTTCCGAGGCCATTGAAAGTCACTTCTCATCATTCTATCCTATAGTGCTATTCCTCTCGATTCCAATGAGATATTACACTAAGAGGTTCCTCCAAGTATTATGCCCAATATGACCTCCTTAGTGAATTTAATTAACATATAACCCAAAATAACTCAAAATCATGGAAATCATCGGAATGCAACAGAACCAAATCCAAGTTGTGTGGAATGGATCATAATGATGAAATAAGATGAGCGATGCAAGATGGACCCAAAAATATCCCTCAATAGCCCCTATACTCGCTATAACCTCCATCTGGCTACTTTGGCCATCATAACACTTTGTAATAAAATGATGTCCCAAAGTGGGGACATTACAATCCTCCCTGCTAGAAAATTGTCTGTCCTCAAGCAATAAGTAAATCAATCCATATATAATACCAGGGTCCCATGTCCACCTATGGGATAAAAAGTAGTCTCCATCCAAAGCTAAACCATCACGCAGTCTACCCCCTGGGTCCCATATCAGGACGTGAACTGTAATACCTAGTGAAGCATAATCCTGAAACATATCAACACCATGAGTCTCCTACAACTGACACATGGACTCAACCTAAAATGAGTCCATACTAAGATCAACACGATATCCACCAACTGAACATGATGTTGCCCTGGTGAGGTGCTACAAGACCTCAATGAATCAACCTCAAGTGATGTGCTCCCCTTAATATTGAATCTCAATGGAAAGTCAAAGTTACCTTTCTCTGTAAATATCTGCTCGTCTCTATCAGTCGATGAATTGCTCGACCTTGCAATCCTCGGGTCCCATGCTAGTCTCTACCAAGGATCACCAAGCTGACACTGCACTTCTATGATCATGACTATCTTCCCACAATATACATATTGGATCTCCATGCTGAAATATCCATGGAAACTGGACCTGCTGTGAAGAAGTTGCACCTGTAAAATTATCTCTGTGGAAGTAACATCTGCCCAACCATATCCATACTCGATCATGAGTATCAATAGGGAGAACCTGTCTCGTTCCATAGGACAAGCCCCTATAATCCCTCTCAAAACCAACCCAGAGTGGAGTGTGTGGCTCTTTGGCGCAACCTGGGCCATCATAAGGTGAAACAACCTACTAACAAAATGGACTCCCGGATCCCATGAAAACTTGGAAGTTTATCACTTCCAATCCCCACTAATTTCTCATCTGTCATATTGATCCCTGTCAGAAGACCTCCATGCTCATCCCTATGAGAATCTGTATCTGTTTCACCCTCTGAGATGTTTTCTATGCCATGGCCTAAGATGCTCACCATCACACACAAAGTCTCAATTGTCTTCCTATGATGATCCACCCTTATCCTGTTGTATGTCGTAAAAGAACTCCTGATAGGTGGTCTTGACCTAACAACCCTCCATGTCCTCTGCCACTGTCCATCTCCCCCAATGTTGATGTCAATAATAAAAGTGTTGGGAAAGGCTAACAGAAACATCTATAGCTGATTGTAGGACTGGAAAGTATCATATGCTTTGGTCAATCCCAAGGATTCCAAAGGCTCATCCATCGGTACCCATGGTAAATACTCCCCTGTAGTCATCACTGAACCCTAATCATCAGGTACAATCGGGGGTAACTCCTCCAATTGCTGGTCAACCACTCTCCATCCCTAATCTCTCATGCAACTACTGATACTGTGAAGGTGATCTCTCTGAACTATGTGTTGCTGCAAAGGAGAGGCATCTACATGCTCCACTAAGTGTGTCTCCTCCCTGCAATCCAATACGTCCCTCTGAATCCCCCCGTTCACCTTTGCATGTCTTTGTGTACTATCACTCACCACTATATGCTTCTGCATACTCATGTAATCTTCTGAATACTCCTGCAACATCATGGATCCTGGGTGTACTACTGGGTCAACCTCTACATGAATTTCAACCAATCCTTGGACACAAATAGAAGTGTCCTCATAACTACCCCTGGCTCTGGAGTCCCCATGCATAGGTGAGTGCTTGAATGTCTCAAATATCCTCGTGGAGGGTAGCTCCTGTGACACATGGACATCCTCTTGCGCCTTCAGATCATATCTCTCCATACGCATCAGTGATCATGGGTAATCCTCATGCTCCTCCATCAACTGGTGCTCCTCTGCTAAACGACCAAGATCCTCTAGCAATGTGGCTAAAGGATGTATGCGACTCTCTGCTAAGATAGATGTAGTGGATCTTTGTCTAATCTCCTCAAGAAGCTCCTTCGATTTGGAATCTGATTCTTGAAGGGCTACCTGTGTGCCTTTCAAGAATCCTTCTGTGCTCTCCAACTCATGAGTGAGTTTATCCACCTCCAACTCCTGCTTCCTAAGGGCCCTGTGATACATCTTGCCAACCTCCAGTAGATAGTCTATGTTCATCAACAATTGCTGGTAGTCGGGCCTTGTCATAGTCATGCTCTCCCTGAGAGTATGAAATTCATCCATGGAAAATCCCCATCCAAACTATCATGTTCCATCGATGCCCTACAGTAATAATCTGCCACCAATGCATGTGTGTCATCAATGTGTCTAGTGGCTACCATGATCATGTCCTCACTGACTCTCAACTGTCCTTCCAAGTGTCGTGACTACTGATCACAGTCCTGCTGAGGTGCTACCTTAGGCCCCTCACTGCTAGTTTCAACCCTGGAATCTCCAACAACACTCTCTACAAAAGATAAGGCATTGAACTACCCCCTATCCACTGTGTTACTGGGTCCTGTTGTATGCCACTGCAAACCATCACCAACTGCTAGCTCCCTCTAAATCACACTATATCTTGTATGAGAAATTGTATCCTCCTGTGCACTCACCCTGCTACTATCATCTGCGCCTGGATCCCATACAGATGTGTCCAGATACGTGCTCTGGTCATCCCGACCAATCAAGAGTGCATTCTCATCACTGTCGATCGGTCCTGGAAGTAAGTGTCCCATCAAACTATCAATCTCCACAATCTGATCAAATAATGGAGTCCCCAAAAGAGGTGACTCACTCTCCTCATAGGCATGCGTAAGATCAATTGTCTCCAAGTCATGTCGCTCATGAAGGTCTATCTGTCCCTGGTGTGCAATCCATGCGTAGGGCTCCACTACTATATCACTGATGCCATTGATATCCTCCTATGTCATGGTTGTCATAGGTGTCTGAGAAGGTACCAACTGTGTCATAGTCACCATAGGAATCTCATCATGCCTAGGTGCTAATACATGTGGATCTCTACTAGTGTCACCACTCTGTTGAAGTGTAAGGTCATCAACACTATGTGATATGACTGCTAAACCACATGTGTTATCATCCTATCCATCCAACTGTCCCTCCAATGTGCAAGGGTCACTATCCTCCCCAAGCGTGCAAGAGTCACTAGCCTCTACAAGTGTGCAAGAGTCTTTGGCATCATCGAACTGCTCCAAATAAGAATCTATCGTTGCATCCTCATACACCTCCTCATCCTCACTATCATAGTGCACCTCAATAATGTGTCTCTTACCTTTACCCCTACATCTATGATCTAGTTCCCAAGGTACTTTGCAGCGGTAGCAAAGTTTCCTGCTCCTAATGGGTGTAGGAATGTTATGTTCTTCCTTCCATATTCTAGCTGGTAGTGATTCTCTCTCTCCTATTTGTCTAATTAGTGCTCCATTATGTTGTATGTCGGCTATCAACTCACATAGGGCTAACTCCAATTCCTGTCTATCCATTTCTCCCTGTGGAAGACCCCTCAAACTGGCAGGATTCTAAGATCTGGATGCATGCGCTAATCCCCACTAGTTGGGAGGATCAACGCTCTGATACCACTATAATGTTCCCAAGCCAATATGCCAAGAACATTGCATTTTTCATGTGATTTTTAAATGTTTTCTGGTTGTGGCATTTCATCAAACACTTTGCATATTTGGTCTTTTAAGTTGTGCTATGGCTTATACTGATGGGTTTTATGTGTGTTTGCAGCAATAATCAAAGTAGATATAGCAATGTAACATACCTCAACAAGGTGCAAGATCAACAACACAAGGAATAACCAAAAATACCTCATATCTGATTTTATTCATAAGAATGGTTGTCCTCGTACAAGATGGGGCAGATCTGGAATACATATAAGCTAGTAGAGTGACTGGCCTCCAAAATACAAGATAGAAGAAGATCCAATCTTCCAAAATCCTCTCCAAGCTATAGACCAAAAACCCAGATGAACCAACTCATAACCCAAATGAAATATGAAGATCTTCCTAGCACAACGTGCCCCTCACTGGCTGAAGCAAACCAAGAATTCAGCCTCCAAGAAATAAGTTGTTGAATCCCCTGGGAAAGGTTCCAAACTGTATATCAGGCCAAGGGAAACCCCCTGGTAAAGTCTCAGATTGAATGATGGATATTTGACCCTCTAGATGGATGAACCATCTATCTGTAGTGTGCCCTCGTGGCTATAGAAGACCAAGAATTCGACCTCTATGAAGATGGTCTCCAAACCCTCTAGAAAATATACCAAACTGTAGATCGGGCCACTGGAAACCCCCTGGTAAAGTCTCATACTGAATGATAGAGATCTGACCCTCCAAATGACTGGATCCTCAATATGTGGTGCACCCTCCTCTCTCTGAACATGTACTGGGCTCCACTAAATAAGATAACATAGAAACCTCCTATGAAACATGCTAGAAAAGGCACCCTAGGCCATACGAATAATACCCAGAAGTTTGTTTTCCCCCAATCCTTCTCCTATGCCTGGAATAATCTCTTCTCCTCAAGATGGTGCGTCCTCCTGCTGGAAACCCTCATGAAGCTACGCCCTATCTCTCCCTAAACCTGTGGTTGTTGTAGAAACCCTCTGTAACTGAATGGATCTGATGTAGAATGGTGAGGGAGGTATATTTCACCTCCATGACCAAGCTTGGACCAGGTTGGGTGGGATCTTTCACCATTGAGCTGATCTCTAGGGTTTGTTAAGTCAAAACCCCCAAGTGCATGGGCTCACTAGCAAGAAGCCAGATATCAAAATGATAAACAACATAATGAGAGAATAGAAGCCCATGTCTCTCTTTTATACTTCCTGCTCACCTTGTCTCTCTAAGCGACTGTTACTTTATTTAATTATTAATTAATTAATTAAATCACTTTAATTAATTAATTAATTAATTAAACCACTTTAATTAATTAATTAACCATTTTTCCTCTAAAAAGTAGTTTATCCATCCTTGTGGTTTCCTAGGCCATTGAAAGTCACTTCTCATCATTCTATCATGTAGTGCTATTCCTCCCGATTCCAATGAGATATTACACTAAGAGGTTCCTCTAAGTATTATGCCCAATATGACCTCCTTAGTGAATTTAATTAACATATAACCCAAAATAACTCAAAATCACGGAAACCGTCGGAATGCAACGAAACCAAAGCCAAGTTGTGCGGAATGGATCATAATGATGAAATAAGATGAGCGATGCAATATGAACCCCAAAATACCCCTCAATAGCCCATGTACTCGCTATAACCTCCATCTGGCTACTTTGGCCATCATAACACTCTGTAATATAATGATGTCCCAAAGTGGGGACATTACATGCTCCCAATGACCTATCCTAGTAACCTTGATTCTTCAGCTACATTTAATGGATCCTCCTCCAAAAATCGTTAAAATCCAAGTAAAAATCAATAGACTAACCATTAGATCCATTAATTTTTTCCTTTTGGAAGGACTCAACAATATGTTTTAACTCAACCTTGGTTATCTCAAACAAAATCTCCTCATTGGATTTTACATCTATGAATGTTGGGAAGTAATAGGTTAGTTTGATGTTCTTTGTTATATTAGCTCCTTCAAGCTCATGATAATTTTTTTTAAATGGGAGACCCCTAGTTATGCTATCTCCTTGAATCTTCTAGTTGTTCCCCCGTATTCTCCATTCATATCCTAGACAATATTGTTATTTTTCCTCTACTTAGCATAATTTTTTTAAAACTTTGTTTTCTTGTCCCTTTGTGCAAGCCACAAAGTCATGCTTTTCATCCTCCATTTCAAGTTCTCACATTCCAATAGTTCCATCTTTTATCCTAAAAAAACTCAAGATGAGCCTTTTATTCACCAAACAAGACCCCTCTATAATTTTGGCCATACAACTGTGTAAGCTTTACTTATATTTCAACTATTTGTTCCTTTGAAAACCAATACTTTTCCTTATTGCATGATAAAGTTGTTGTTTTTTACTCATTTAAATTTTTTGCAAACTGAAACATTGATGTATCATGTACAATAGGATAAAAATGTATCCATTATTCCTTGACAAGTTGACAAAATCCTCATATTCAAGCCAAATGGGATAGAATTTGAATACTATAGCTAATATATTTTCATCCTTTTCTACCTAAAGAAATATTGGAGAATGATCTAAAAAAAAAACCACGTCTGACCCATGATTTGAGCCTATCAAAGTCAACGAATAACTTTTCAAACACTAAGAATATATCCAGTCTTTATGAAATCCCATCATTGCCTATTCTTATATTCCTTCACATTGGCACAAGACTCATAGGCTCCACATCATACAAACTAGAGTCCATAATTTTATGAAGGAAACAATCTGTTAAGGGGTCTATTTTGGTAGCCTCACCCCAAATTTTAGCTCTTCTAGATAAAATTTAAATATCCTCCCCAAATATAAAATTCTTTCGAAGGAAATCCCTACAGAGAAATCATCCCAAAAAACTTTCCTTCCACTATAAGGACCATAAATATCAATCAACAAGAAGATGTTGCCAATTTAAATGGAGTTAAATTCTATTTAGATTCCTATAGGGATCAAATAATGATTTAGAAATTGAAGGGAGAGTTTCCACCTAGTGACTATGCTCCCTAACTTACCAATCAAATCTCATCCTACAAATTGCCAATTTTTCAAAAAGGAAGCAAGGATATGTTTGAAATAATCTACATCCATCATGGATTCTTGAATCAAAATAATGTCCATTTTATGAAGTTAGAAAGGACATTTTAGGGCTATCTTTTTCTCAAAGGAGCACAACCTTAGGATATTAATAAAAATAACTAGCATTATTTACCCCTTCCCAAGATTTTCCCAACTCTAATGACCCCACTTACCAATTGTTTTTTTACCACTTATAATTGTAGGCTCTACCTTTGTTTAATCCAACTTCAACATATAATTTCTTCTAGGAATGATGTTAGAGGGTTCCCCTTCATCTAGACCCAGTTGACCTACAACCTCTCCAATACAAGATTCTTATACACAGAATTTTGAAGATCTCAAGTGATATTTGAATTTTTTTTATCTTGGGTTTGGTCTCTTCATGCTTGGAGTCTAAGGAGGCTTAATCAACATTTGGGAAAAAAGTTTTGATAACATGATGAGATGAAGGGATGGGAGAGCTACAATAATTTTTTGAGGAGGGCAATAGGATTTCCAAGAACTTAGATCCTACATCACTATATATAATGTCAATATTCACATGTTTCTTAGGCTTGAATCCCTTAGGAGGAAATTTCTTGTCAACCCTCACAGAGGAGTCAAATATTGGCAGTGATAAAGCCTCCAATCCATCCCTAGGGTTATGGGAAATCATGGTATGTTTCTCAATTATTTATAGTACTAAACCTTGGATGGAATGTTGATTCAATAAAGATATTTATTTTAAAACCCCTACCTCTTCCATCCAACCAAGATTTTTTTGGAACCCACTAGAATCTTTCTTGACATAATCTATAATAATGGTTGGAATAAGAAATGAAAAGGAAGGTGGGACTTTGGACTTACCTTAGATCAAGAAGGGAAGCTATGGGGAAGTTTACATGTCATCGACATTTTGAATGTCACCATTCAAATCGTTGAACTTGAGAGAGAGAAGAATATACTATCCTTATATCCATATCAATCGGGACTTGGATCACAAATTTTACCACTGAGTTGCTTGTATCCTTGTTAAATCCCAATACTATTCTCAATTTCTTTCAACATGTGTTCATTCAACAACTCCAAGGGTAAAGTAGGAATTTTAATTAAAATAGGATGCATAGTGACCCTTTCATCTCTTTGATCAAAACAAGATATCCTTTTGTTAGAGCTCATCACTGGCCCCTATAAGCATATTTCCTTTCTAATGTTATATGCCTCTATCCCACTTCTAAAAATGAATATCATCCACCCCTGAGATAGAATATGATAATAACACATATACCTTGTACTCTGTCAAGCCAATCCCACAACATTTTCTCCTTCATAAATCTTGTTAGTGCTAGAAGTTGTCCCTAGATTTCTATAGGGTCAAGCCTAACACATCTTCAATTACTGCAATAATTTTATAAATAAGGATGTGTTTTGGGTTTTGAAAGAAGGCAGATCAGGTAGATGGAAAGAGAAAAAATAAGAGAAACAAGCTAAATGCAGATCAATAAAAACACCATTGGGCATGGAGTCAAGTAAACACCCCATTGACCGAAGGCAATCAAATTGTATATCAGATAAGACGTTAATATGTGAATGGGTAGAAGAATAGGACATAAACGAAAAGTAGAACACCTAATCAAACCAAGATTCTCTTTGTCAAATGGATGCAACGATACTTGAAACAAAACACACAGATAATAGGCAGTCACGGCAAAATCTTTACCGCTCGGGAATCTATCATCCATGAGCAGCCATTGATTCTCAATGTCTGCAATTCCTTCAATTAAGAAGAAAAACAGAATGTAAAACAAGGAAGATGGAAAAACAATGTTTAGACGAGAGAAATCACGATCTGATAAAAACAAATGTCATAGATCTCCAATGTCATAAGAGATCACATAATACAGTGCCCTCATGCTTACAATAACTCAAATTGGATGCTATTTCATCGATATCTTCTCAGGCCTTACCCTCTCGGGCTCCCCCCTTGCCTTTTACAACTTTCTCATTAAATCAGCATATTACCAGCCTATCTTGAATAAAATGTCTTTGGTAAAATAAAAATCTTCAATCTAACAAAATCTAATAGAAACAAACTCAAAACTAAAGTTGGTTGCAAAAGCCTCAAATAATTGAGGTTGCTAATGGATTTGTCATTTGTCTGCTGATTTTCTGCCTTGAGAATCTCAACTGTAGCTTAAATGCCCAATTGTTGCCAAAAATCACTGATTGAATCCCCTGTTGTGAATCTGGAATTGGACTTTGATTGGTAATTCATTGTTGCCAAGTGTCCCAAATCTGATCCTATTATTTGACTGCTTAATTCATGCCTTGAAGAACTGTTGATCTTTTCCTGAACATATGGATCTTCAAACTAGTCTGTTGCCATATGTAATCTGTTACCATTAATAATTTGTCACTTGTATCTTTGCATCAAAACTCTAGATCTACACTTGAATGTTGCTACTTTTGGATACAATCGATAGATAATGAACAAGACTACTCTTAATGGATGGTGTTTTCCTCCCGTTGACCTGGCACTCTGCTCAACATATGAAATCGAATATCAACATCCCCTTTCTCTTAGGTAAATAATTTTCGTTCTTCATTATTTCCATCTCTGGAGATTTCATAGGAGTTGAGGATGTTATAACAGTAACCTCTAGCTACTTGGCGAATAGTCATCTTCAACAAAAATGGAATAGAATGTAGAAATGGGGCATTTAGTAAGAGAAAGTAAGAAATCTTCTCGACCTGCACTTAACCAATATCACAAAAATCCTTTCCTGCATTCTGAAGTAGCTACGGTCAAGAGAATACTCTTTAGAGATGACCGATCAAAAGAGGAAAAATCTTTGCCTTGGCTCGCTCATGTTTTAAGAGTGACTTCCCTCTGACACACTCTGGCTAGAATATCTTCCATGGTTTATGCATATGTGGTTATGAAGCAATATTCCATCCTTAACAGTAATTAAGCCAACCTTAGGCAATCTAAACCAATCAAGGGTGTCCATGCCTAGTGTGAGAGTTGTCCATGATGTCATCTAATATGAGGAAATATGCTTGAAGCCATTCAATACATCAACCAAGCACACATCCAAGAAAGACTTCATCTTATGATATTTCCTTTCGTGCTTTCAATAGCCTGTAGTTGTCTATTACAGACAGATCGTGGTTCAGCTTTCTTCTAGGCACCGTGTAGTCCATCATCTTCTCGACCTATTGACGGGCGTCTTTGGTGTAATCGAGGGCAGAATCATTCAGAATCTGAGCCTTAAGCTCAAGATAAATTTCTTCAAACTTTGTTTTCACATTGACGATGTCGTTTGAAACCGTGGATTTACGAACCCTAAGTTCGTGGAGATTGCAGAAACAAATAAAAGAGAATTAAATGCCTTTTTCGTCTTGCAGATCATGAGTGACTCACATTTATGGACAACACCAATAGCTGAGGTAATACGATCATAACCTATAGCAATATCGCACAGCAAAAGGGTGCTTCTTTTTCATGCTTTCTACCATTGAATATGGATACGCTCAATCTGCATCTGGAGGATATGAAAATGACCCTGTATCTGGATGGTCATCTGGAGAAACTATCGATGCCCCTATTGAAAACAAAGAAATTGCAAATCCAACAACATTTGTTTACAAATGTGAAACATTGGTTAGAATTTCTAGGCTGTTAGTTTTTATACCACCTACCACCTCTGTTAGCAACATTACTTGTCTTTGGCATCGGGATATCCAGGTCTGCAGGTTGCACGAGGAGCACCCAAGCGCAGTGCATAGAGGAATTCCTTTTCAGACTTAAAATCAAGCGAGTGAGCAAAATTATAGTTTTAACGGTCTGGATCCACCCATATGAGCAGATCAACGGCCGACGGGAAATCGCGGATATCAGAATTGTGCCGAGAATAGCGCAAATAGATCGTGCCCATATTGTATGAAGGGAAGAACAACAGTCGTCTGCCCAAAGGACACGTGGCGCGAGATCTAGGCGTGTCGGCTTTTCAGCAGTCACGAGTTCAAAGGGTGAAGGTTTCATGTCATTGCACATCTCGAAACCCCAAACCTCGAAGCACTGAAAGCACCCAAAGGCGGGCCCACAATATTGGGGGGCAGTCACAGCCGTTCGTCTGAAGCGGACACCTGGCGCACGATTAGGCTCCCTGCCTCTTCGCCCATCGTGGTTTCGAAGTGCAAAGAGAATCTCCCTCATATCCCCAATGCGCGAAGTAACGAGAGTGTCCGGGACCCGAGCCCTTAGCATCACCGAGTGGATTCAGGGCTGTCAGATCTCAGAGGGACGCGTGGCACCAGATTGAGCCGTCTCGGCGTTTCGCTCATAGCGATTTCGAAAAGCAGGGATTAGCTCCTCCCCATTCTCAAACACCGAAAGTGCCTTGGGAATAAGCATGGGGTCACAGCCCGTGGTCACTTGGAAAAGAAAGGAGTTGTGCAAAAGGAGCCAAAGGTGTCGGGGCTAGTCGTCGTAAGGATCGTTGTGATCTTCGTGCGCCATTTGATGTGATCTCGATCCTGGTTTTTGCTTGGAGTAAATGAAGATGAGAGGGGGTGGTTGAGCCCTCCTTTCATTCATTAAGTGTGAGATATGGAGGGTCTGGCAGACGGTCTGCTCGAGAGGGTCCTGTGTCCCCGTCTTTCAAAAGAAGCCATGTTGAGTTCTCGACTAGCTGGAGGAGGTCTGCACATGCTAGCTCAACGCTTAATGGCTCAACCACTCCCCTTACAAGAGCCATGCACAGTTAAGGTAAAGTCTGACAGGGATTATCCATCAGAATTCGGCTGAAGGGACACCACGCCTTTGATGGCTGAACATGCCTCTGTTAGGTGAATTTTCCTGAGTATATAGACTCAGTCTTTGTATTTTGTAATCTATCAATGGTAGAGCAAAGCTCCCGATTGTAAAGTTTTAGCACAGACTCTAGTTCTCTGGTTATGTATTGGTATGTAAGATTTCTTGTTTAATGATAGACAGTCTTCTCACTCCATCTGGTTTTCATCTCATACTGAGAGAGTTCGTGATCGACTGATTCGTGCGAATGATTGCAATTATGTTATGATAAAGGATTTATCGTTGCATTGTTGTATTCTCCAGTTTTATGCATTTGAATGTAAGAAGATCTTGTGTTTGGATGTTCTCCTCTACAGTCTGTTAGAGACCTGATGTTTACAACAGACCCTTGCATCCTTCTGATACAAGTCTTCCCCCTACTCACCCTTACTACAACTCGTTGTCTGAAGTTATCTAAGACCTCACTTGCCCATGCATGCCTGGCCTAGTTTCAGAGTTAGAACCACATCGTTTTGAGTTAACCTCCATTTTATCACCCCATTAAACAAATCGTGACATAAACTAATGGGCGTTGGGCTCTGCTCCTACTGCAATCCAGGGGTGACTTCTGACGTTAACATTTCTAGCGCCGTTGTCGGTGAAGAAGTTGAACATTTTCCCCGAGATTGAACAACATTGAGCCTCTAATTCTGAAGGTGCATCGGATATTAGAGACTTTTAAGATTGCTATTGTGCACCTGGCGACTCCATTGTGACGACTCCACTGTGGTGAACCTGCCGTGTTAATTGTGGCTTTCAGAGGTAGACACACACGGTCTCATCCCCAGCTTCCTCTAGCTACACCTGAAACTGATCCAGAGGTGGTTCTCAGGAAAGGAAAGGCTTCGGAAGAAGAAGCTTCCACCGCCGAGACAGGTAATCCGTCATCTCCTTATGTAAGAACTTCATTTTCTCCTTCTCAGATTCTGGACCAACCTCCTTTAGAGGTTTCCCGCTTCCTGAATTTCGGGAGTGTTCCTGTTGAGTTTTCCCCTCCTAGTCTGGGATTGAAGGGAGCAATAATTGTCACTCCCCTCTCCTCTAAAGTTGTACCTTGTCATAAACCCAAGACTACACAAGATTTCCCCACTCCTACACAAAGAGGAGCACCTGCTAACTTGAGCTCGTTAGCTTTATCCTTAAATCCCCTCTTGTTTCCCACTCCACTTCGAGACTCATTCCCAGTAGCCCCTTCATGAACTCCTTCTCCTCCAAGCTCTCCTCCACCTAATATTCCTATGGCTGGTGCTAATCCCCCTCTGAATAGAATGGACGCCATAGTTGTTGCTAGATATGCTTCCTTAATCCTACCTCATCCTATGAATCCTCTCCCAGCTGGAGATTACTTGAAGTATATGCCCAAGTTCACTGGGGAAGGGGACGTAATCATGGAGGAGCACCTGGCTGTTTTCTACAGTTATGCAGACAACCTGAATATTGAAAATGAAGATGTCTGGATGAGGGTCTTCGTCCAGAGCCTGGATGGCGAGGTGAGGAAATGGTTTAGAGGATTGGCCCTTGAATCTATTGCTGGGATCAAGCCCTGGATAATGCTTTCTTGAGGCAGTGGGGCGATAAAAAAGATTTCATGTATTACATGACAGAGTTTGGATATTTGAATAAAACAGAAGGAGAGTCTGTCTCTGACTTCTCCAAAAGATTCAATAAGATGTATAACAAGATCCCCGCCGAAATAAAGCCTTCAGAAGCCTTGGCCAAGATTTCTTATACTAGTGTGTTTGGCCCCGATTTTTGTTTGTTATTGAGAGAAAGAAGAGACACCTCCTGAGCTCAAATGCAAGATGTGTCCATAGAAGTGGAATCCAATGTATTAGCAGATGATAGACTGAGAAACAAGGCCAACGCAGATAGAAGAAAGGGAAGATCTGAAGCCTCAACTTCTAGCCCATCGGTTCCCCACCCTCAAGTGGATGAACTGAACAAGATGGTGAAGTCTTTGTCTTCAGAGGTGGAGAGGATGAAGGTGGAAGGGAAGCAAGAATACAAGGGCGCTCAAAACGCCGAAAACAAAGGAGGTTTCAGGAGGCCAAACCATATCGTTTCTCCGACTGTGCAAAGGGGAAGAGACAGAGAAGACCAGAAGATTCAAGCCCCTTTCCAAAACAATTTTATGGCCGAGGAAGAAGAAGGGGAAACATATGAGTTGGATCCTGAAATCCATTGCTTCGGAGACACTCCTTCTTTTCCTCATCTCACTCAATCAGCATACGAGGAGTCCCTCATGGACAATCAGCTTAATGAACTGAGCAAGGAAAACAAGACTAGTAGCCGCCAAGGCAGATATGACCTGAGGTCCCAGAAGAAGGCGGTAACACCTGATGTTCTTGAGCAGTCCACTAGAACAGAGAATCCTGCTAATGAAGTAGCGAACAGTCACAGAGGTAAGAAGACCCAACCCCTCTCTCCCATGATCCAGGGTCATGCTCCCGAAATAAGAGAAATCCCAATGCTCTCATCTTCTTTTAATTTCGAGCATGAAATTCAAAAAATTAGAATCCTTTTGCCCCTAACAGAATTGATTAAACATGAAGGGTTCAAGAAACGTTTCTCTAAGATTTTACAGTCTGAAGTCTCAAGCCTTCCCATAGACTCCATCAATTTGCAAGATGAAAAGCCTACAGTTATTCTAGGTCCTATGGTAGAAGATAGGAATGACTCATCCCCTCCCTTCTACACTTCCTTGAACATACATGACAAGGTACTGCACAACTGCTTGATGGATTCAGGGGCTTCTCACAACCTCATGCCCAAAACTGTCATGGAAGAATTAGGGCTGGAAGTCACCTGAGCCTATCATGACCTCTATTCCTTCGACTCCAGGAAAGTTCAATGTCTTGGGGTTATCAAAGACTTGGTCGTGACCTTGTTCCAGTTGCCCATGAAAAGTGTAGTCATGGATATTGTAGTGGCTGATGTCCCCCCCAATTTCGATATGTTGTTATCAAGATCTTGGATAAAAAGACTGGGAGTAACCTTGCAGATGGACCTCACATATGCTACTATCCCAGTGTTCGGAGGAGAGCATAGGAGGCTATATAGGGAAGCCCAGTTGGCCTATATAATCAGTGATGAAGCCAATCCTACCAACCATCCCATTTTCTCCTTGGACACTGATTTAGGTTCCAGTTTACTGCAACTCGCTCATGCTCCCGAGCCTCCTCTTGAACTCAGAAAGCAGCCCCCCACTCCTCGCGAATTTCCTCCCTCCATCACCCCCATTTGGAAAATGTTTTTTGATGGAGCCTGTTCTAGAGAAAGTGTTGGCGCTGGGGTTTTTTTTGTGTCCCCTTCTCAGGAAACCATGTCCCTGTCATATAAGCTGGAATTTGAAACCACCAACAATGTGGCAAAGTATGAAGCCCTTGTTCTAGGATTAAGAGCTACAAGGGAAATGGGAATTCAAGAAGTAGCAGTGTTCGGAGATGCAGAGTTGGTAGTCCAACAGATTAGAAGCGCTTATCAGGCTAAGCACCCTCGACTCAAAAATTACAAAAATGAAGTATGGGACCTAATCGACAATTTCTTCTCAGCCTTCAACATCTCTTTTATTCCAAGGGAGGATAATGTTGTGGCCGATTCTTTAGCTGTCTCAACTAGCCAGTTCAAGGTCCCTCAGTCGTCTATGGCCAAATATGATGTTGAGATAAAATATAGGCCCTCTGTACCAGACAATGTCAAGCATTGGAAGGTATTCGAGGATGATCTATAAATTGAGAAGTTTCTCCAATCTGTTGATGAATTTTCTACGTTGCACATTGATCAGGATCCTGATATAGAAGATAACCCTCACCCCGAGGTGTTTTTAAATAAAATTTCTAACCACCAGATTATTCAGCTGCCTAGCAATCACATTCCGAGGGGACTTATTCCTTTAGAAAGATTGTTCAATGGGAATGATGTGGCAGTGAAGGGTAGAGTTTCAAGTGAAGGTGCTGACACAGCCGAGTGCAACATTGGCACACCAGAGGAGCCTAAGTTTGTCAAGCTGTCAAGCAGTTTGACCACAGAACAGAGGGTCGAATATACTGAGTTGCTGAAAGAATTTGTTGATGTGTTTGCATGTACCTACAAAGACCTCAAAACATATGACACGTCCGTCATTGAACACAATATCCCACTGAAGGAAGAGGCTAAGCCATTTAGGCAGAAGCTAAGACAGATAAATCCCATGTTGCTGCCTATCATGGAGAAATAAGTAAAGAAGTTGTTGGAGGCCCAGATCATCATCCCCCTGAGATATTCCGAATGGGTGGCCAATTTGGTTCCGGTAAGGAAGAAAAGTGGAGAAATTAGGCTTTGTGTCGACTTCAGGAACCTGAACAGGATCTCAAAGAAAGACAATTATCCCCTGCCCAACATGGAACACATATTGCAGAAGGTAACCAGTGCATGTAGGATTTCCATGATCGATGGTTTTTCTGGTTATAATCAAATATCAGTCATGCCTGAGGACAGAGAAAAAACGGCCTTCACCACTCCTTGGGGCACATTCATGTATGCCAAAATTCCATTTGGATTGATGAATGCAGGAGCAACATTTCAGCGAGCCATGGACATAGCCTTCATCTGGGAGAAAGATAAGTTCATGGTGATCTATCTGGATGACATAACAGTCTTCTCCAGGTCTGACAAAGAGCACTGCCATCACCTGAGAAAGGTCTTTTCGAAGTGTCGGAGGTTCGACCTTTTGCTAAATCCCAAGAAATCTTTGTTTTCTATGGAGGAGGGGAAGCTATTAGGCCATATAGTATCAGCGAAAGGAGTGAGGATTGATCCTTGCAGAGTGGAGGCAATTCGGACCCTGTCACTGCCCAGATCTAAAAAGGAAGTTCAGGCCTTTCTAGGAAAGATTAATTTTCTGAGGAGACTCGTCTCGAAATTTGCTGAGCTAGTAAAACACATCATAGCCATGCTCAAGAAGGGGAATGAAGTGAAATGGACCATTGAACCCAATGAATATTTCGTCCAAATAAAAATGGCATTGACTGAGGCACCTGTGTTGATCAGTCCTGACTATTCCAAAGATTTCCTAATCTTCTCTTTCGCTTCTTTCTATACGATAGCAGCGGTCTTGTTGCAGAAAAATGAGGAAGGACGGGAGCAACCTATCACCTTCTTTAGCAAAGCATTAAGAGATGCAGAGGTCAAATATGAAATCATGGAGAAACATTCCTATGCTTTAGTGAAATCTCTCAAGGCTTTCAGAGTCTATATCTTGCACTCAAAGGTGACCGCTTATGTTCCTTCGACCTCTGTGAAGGACAGCCTGGTACAGCCTGACATAGACGGGAGGAGAAGTAAATGGATAGCCAAAATCCTGGAGTTTGACTTGGAAATAAGGCCTACCAAATTGATCAAAGGTCAAGGCTTAGCCAAGCTACTGGCTGAAGCCAATTGCCAAGCTTTGGGGGTAAGTTTCATGAATGAACAATTAGAAAATCAGCAGAATCAGTTGTTCGATGTAGGCCCTCAAACAGAACCCTTGTTGGCTCGATGTCCTTGGTATAAGGACATCGTATATTTCCTGTAGAAGTTGCGGCCCCCAGACAGTCTACAAAGGAACAAAGCGAGAGCTCTTAAGCTCCAGGCAGTCAGGTACTGCCTTATCGATCAAGTTTTATACTGGAAAGACCTCCTGGGGGTACTTCTAAAATGCATGGATCGACGAGAGGTCGACAAGATCATGGTTGAATTTCACAGCGGCCTATGTGGAGGGCACCATTCCTGGAAGACCACATCCCACAAAATTCTCAGAGCTGGGTACTATTGGCCCACCTTATTTGCTGATGTCCATAGAAGAGTTAGAGCCTGTATCCCATGCCAAAGATTTTCAGGAAAGCAACAGCTCAAGTCTCTGCCTTTACAGCTTGTGGTTGTTTCGGGACCTTTCCAGCAATGGGGCCTAGATTTTATTGGAGAAATCCACCCTGCTTCCAGTGGGCAGCATAGATGGATCCTGACTGCCACAAACTTCTTCACCAAGTGGATTGAAGCCATCCCCACCAAGAGTGCTTCCCTTAAGGTAATTATTGGATTCCTGGAAGACCTCATCGCAAGGTTTGGCTGCCCAAGGAGGATTGTTACTGATAACACAACCTCTTTCAAGGCTGAACCATTGGTCAAGTTCTGTGAGCAATTTGGAATCAATATGATTCACTCCACTCCATACTATCCCCAGGGAAATGGTTTAGCAGAGTCCTCCAACAAAAGCTTGATAAGAATCATCAAAATATTATTGGAGGAGAACAAAAGGGCTTGGAATTCGAAGTTGAAGTTCGCTCTATGGGCTGATCGGGTGACCACAAAGAGATCTATAGGCATCTCCCCTTTCTAGTTAGTCTACGGAGCATAAGTTGTCTTCCCTTCTCAGCTGGCCATTCTCATAGCGAAATTCTTCCAGGATTACCAAGAAGAGCCCAATGACATGATCAGAAGGATTCATCAACTGGTAGAAGTCCAGCAAGCCAGAGAGCAGGCAATGATCAAGATTGAGGACCATCAACAGAGGATCAAGCAGGTTTTTGATAAGAAATCCAACAAGGAGGAGTTCCAGATAGGAGACCCGGTGCTGAAATGGGACTCTCCTAAGAAAGATAAGGGTAAACACGGCAAATTTGAAGCCCTGTGGATCGGGCCTTTCAGAATCTCTGAGGTTTTCTCAAATAACACATTCAGGTTGCAAGATTTGGAGGGCGAAGAAGTTTTCAGCAGCCCAGTAAATCGGCATTTTCTTAAAAAATGTTCTGTCTGAGCCTTCGGTGGCTCCTATGTTCTGTAAATATTTTCCTTTCTGTTCTTCATTTTTTACTTTTATTGTTTCGGCTTAGTAAATGAATCCATAGCCCAACAGCAAGGCACTGGAACTGCAAAATGAGTTCTTAGAGCATCACAGGGATGACTCTATCCCCCATGGAGCCTAATGTTAGCAACATTACTTGTCTTCGGCATCAAGATATCCAGGTCTGTAGGTTGCACGAGGAGCACCCAAGCGCAGCGCATAGAGGAAGTCCTTTTCGGACTTAAAATCAAGCGAGCGGGAAAAATTATAGTGTTAACGATCTGTATCCACCCATATGAGCAGATCAATGGCTAGCAGGAAATCGCGGATAGCAGAGTTGCTCCGAGAATAGCGCAAATAGATCGTGCCCATATTATATGAAGGGAAGAACAACAGTCGTCCACCCAAAGGACACGTGTCGCGAGATCTATGCACGTCGGCTTTTCGGCAGTTGCGAGTTCAAAGGGTGAAGGTTTCATGTCATTGCACATCTCGAAACCCTGAACCCCAAAGTGCTGAAAGAACCCAAAGGCGGGCCCACAATATCGGGGGGCAGTCACAGCCGTTCGTCTGAAGCGGACACCTAGCGCACGATTAGGCTCCCTGCCTTTTCACCCATCGTGGTTTCGAAGTGCAAAGAGCAGCTCCCTCATATCCCCAATGCGCGAAGTAACGAGAGTGTCCGGAACCCGGGCCCATAGCATCACCGAGTGGATTCAAGGCCATCAGATCTCAGAGGGACGCGTGGCACCAGATTGAGTCGTCTCGGCGTTTCTCTCATCGCGATTTCAAAAAGCAGGGATTAGCTCCTCCCCATTCACGAACGTCGAAATCACCTTGGGAATAAGCACGGGGTCACGACCCGTGGTCACTTGGAAAATAAAGGAGCTGTTCAAAAGGAGCCAAAGGTGTTGGGGCTAGTCGCCGCAAGAATCGTTGTGATCTCCGTGCGCCATCTGATGCAATCTCGATCCTGGTTTTCGCTTGGAGTAAATGAAGATGAGAGAGGGTGGTTGAGACCTCCTTTCATTCATTAAGTGTGAGATATGGAGGGTCTGGCAGGCGGTCTACTCAAGAGGGTCATGTGTACCCGTCTTTCAAAAGAAGCCATGCCGATTTCTCGACTAGCCGGAGGAGGTCTTCACACGCTAGCTCGATGCTTAATTGCTCAACCACTCCCCTTATAGGAGCCACACGTAGTTAAGGTGGCATATGACAGGGATTATCCGTCTAAATTCGGCTGAAGGGACACCATGCCTTGGATGGCTGAACATGCCTCTGTTAGGTGAATTTTCCTGAGTATATAGACTCAGTCTTTGTATTTTGTAATCTATCGATGGTAGAGAAAAGCTCCCGATTGTAAAGTTTTAGCACAGACTCTAGTTCTCTGGTTATGTATTGGTATGTAAGATTTTTTGTTTAATGACAGACAATCTTCTCACTCCATCTAGTTTTCATCTCATACTGAGAGAGTTTGTGATCGACTGATTCGTGCGAATGATTGCAATTATGTTATGATAAAGGATTTATCGTTGCATTGTTGTATTCTCCAGTTTTCTACATTTGAATGTAAGAAGATCTTGCATTTGGATGTTCTCCTCTACAGTCTGTTAGAGACACGATGTTTACAACAGACCCTTGCATCCTTCTGATACAATTCTTCCCCCTACTCACCCTTACTACAACTCATTGTCTAAAGTTATCTAAGACCTCACTTGCCCATGCATGCCTAGCCTAGTTTCAGAGTTAGAACCACATCGTTTTGAGTTAACCTCCATTTGATCACCCCATTAAACAAATCGTGACATAAACTGATGGGCGTTGGGCTCTGCTCTTGCTGCAATCCAGGGGTGACTTCTGACGCTAACAACCTCCACGCTCATGAAAACCATACAGAGTATCACAGCAGTCCAGATATTTCTAATTGATGTTGATCGTGTCCTTGCATCTGCGACATGATTTCCCCCATCTGAAAATCCACAACCTGTGCCATAGGTCATACTGTCAACAATTGGCCTGGTTTTCTCTTATAATGCCTTGAGTTAACACTGTTCGAACAGAACACTTGGATACTCAAGAAATCGAGCATTCAAAAGTATGCCTATTATTTCCTTTTCCCCATCATAAAAATCACCCCAACACATGACCAACACTTGGATGTCTAGAACAAAGCTATGTCATGTTGATGGCAGGTGCTTGACTTTGTTGACACATGGATCTTTTCATTGACAATTGGTAAAATCGACGTCCCTCAAAATGGATGATCAAGCATTGTGCACATAGATCCATGGCTCATCCATCATGTGGCTTGGCACTTAGCACTAGGCTTTGGCTTGACTTGTGTGTTGATTGCAGGTGTTGGAGATTGGCTCCCGGCCAATAACTTGCTAGACTAATTATTAAGTTTAATATCAACTTTAAACACATTTTACTAGTGCAAAGGCCAATTTATCTTGATGAAGTGGAATCAGGGCATAATAACACTGTGAAGGCATATGGAACAAGGACTTACACCTTTCTTATACCTTCCTCCAATGAGGCAAGTTAAAATCTCAATACTACTTCTGGCATATATGATATCGGTGCTCAGGAGCAACACTTCTCGATGCTACAGGAATAACCCCATTCCTGCAACAAGGAGAAAATTGAAAATGTTAGTATCTGGATTCTAACACATCTTTCCAAAATCTTGCCAACAAGAGCCATTTCCTACATCAATATAAAATTTTCCAACATTAGCTCTTCTCCAATCACCAACAAAATATTGTTAGACAATTTTGCACACTTCTTCCTTGATTTAACAACCCTACATTTAACATATTGGTTCACTCCAAATACTTCTAGATAAACAACAAACTCCTCAACATAAATATATTTCCCTACACCTTCAATAGTAGATGGTTCTAACCATCACCCTTTGATAAAGAGGTTATCTACATGACCTTCCTCACATGTTGAATGAAAGACTTTGCATACCCTATTAAAACCTGGCTCTCCACTAATATTATCTAGACTAGAGATACTTGAACGAGGTAAGAAATGATTAGATAGAGGAAGATTTTAGGTACTATTCCCTTCTTCCCATGCTCCATTCACGCTTGTCGTACCTAGAGGAACTGGTGAAACCACCTTGTCTCTAACATTTTTAACATTAGAAATATAAATTAGCTTGGAATACCCTTTACATAAGGTCAAAAACTTTGACAAATTTGAAAAGGGGTTCCAAGTACCATTGGAAGTTTTAAAAAATCCATAGGTAAGGCCTCCTTAAGGAAACTAGGACCTTCCATGAATTCCATTAAAGGTATCATTGTGTTCTGATTATCTACCAGGTCCAAAGGCAAAAGTGGTGATTTATTGTTATACCAATCCCTTATGATTTCGACATGAGAGCATAAACTATATCCCTTAGTCAAATCAGATGGAACATTGTCATAGTCTAATAGTTCCTTGCCATGTGTGTCTCTGTGTGGAGGAAAATTAGCGCAAGAGTTCAAGGGTGGTGGTCTTGATAGAGGAGGAGGTATGGTTTTTGTAGGAAAGAAGAGCCACATGTTCAATTAATTGTAGATTAAGTGGTTAATTTGGATTTGAGGACATCATTAGGATACTTCTATTGCCCAAAGTCACAAATATCCACTTTGGTAGAATGGATCGATGCTACTTAATCATCTGTAGCATTGGGTAATGGTTGGATCACTCTAGTGCAGAAGCATTTTTACTCATTTTTATCTAACAATTCAATGAATAGGGAGTAAATTTTGTTTGGAGGTCCTTGGAGCTATGAAACCTTAGGGTTGGTTATAAATCATTCATCAATGTCTTTTGATTTAAATAGAGCAGCTAAAGATATGCTACTTCTTTAGGTCCAACTCTTTAGATCATTGCTACATATATGAGGTCAAAAATACTGAAAAATGGTGGGAGATCTATTGGGGTAATTTCAAGGAGTAGCTCCATATACCTTTGAAAAGGATGGAACCTTGAGGATTCTATCCTTAAAAACTATTTCTACTGGCTTTCCGGAGTAGATAATCTTTGAATGAGGAGATCAAAGCATGGTTTAAGTTTTATATTATGAGAAATTCCCCTTTATATTCCACTTTTCCCAAATGCACGTGCATCTATTTATACATTTCCCACAAAAATCCCAAGTCTTGAGGAAATACTAGAAGAAAGGAGGTGTAGCTAAGAAGGATAAGATAAACATAGAATCACTC
>ML842119.1:27353-47084 GCA_009831015.1 Picea engelmannii
TCTTAAAGGCACAAATCCAAGAAAAGCCAAGTGGATTGAGGTTGGAAAGGTGAGGGAACTATACCCTCATCTTCAAATAGACTGAAAATAGTCTTTTGGAGGTCCAAAAGCTTTCCAATGGGGAGGTGTGATCCAGGGGATCACATTTTGCTCAAAATTCAAAGTGCTCGGAATCACTTCAAATCGAACGGGAGCACAGGCCTCGTCGTCACGAACGCAACGCAATGCGTTTGGATTCAAACTGACGTTAGATGAGAGAGATATCACGTTCCGTTCAAATCAACAAACATGCAAAAAAAATGTGTTGACTGTACAGTCCGTACAGTCCGTACGGATGCTGACGTGGCAGACCGTAGGACATGTGGCAAACTATATGACACATGGCAGGTGTGGTTGGCAGTTGTGTGGATGAGTTGGCATATGAAACGTGGCTTGTTTGTGGTGAATGGGATAGCGACACGTGGCCCAATTAATGGCTTCCACGTGTCACCTAAACATTGGTTAAAACTTGTGTAGTCGGGAGGAATCGACACCACGACCTCCGGGCAGGGGAATGGCCTTGGGAAGAGCCGCCCAATCGGCGCGCCACTGTAGTGGTTCTTACCACTATATGGTTTTGTTTACATTTGAATTTCAATGTGTTTTGGAATGGGCGCAGACAGGGCTGGGGCTAAGCCCCAACCCCCGTCCATATGTATATATATCATGTGACTACCCGCGTGCACAGTTCAAACGGAGCCATAACACATATAACCGGTGGACCATACACATACGACCGATGGTCAATGTATTACGCGGGAGTTTTTTTACCAACGGTTATACAAACCGCGCCGACACTTGTCGCTCTATCATTTGATTTGGGACTTGGCCCCTTTTATATGTGCGCGCGGTCATATGGTAGACCATATGCCCATAGACTTGGCGGTTAGGAGTTGGGCGCGCCCTAACCATCCTACAGTTTGCACCATTTGTGCAGTTGCACCCGGTGCTGAGTTTTAACACATAAATGTACATGGGGGCTAGGTTGAAGAGCAGGAGGTGCATTTTGGCGATCTAGAGACAACAAGTTTGAAGGAGAACTTCCAGGAAGCCTATCTTCTTCAATTTTTGGCCAAACGAGGTGCCGAAATAGCCCAGCTAGGGGTTTTTGGACGTTCTAAAGCCATTGAAGCCATCTATTTGTCATTTTGAGCATTGTAAAGCACATATTTTATCACTTTGAGAAAATAATACAAAAAATCCATTGGAAGCTGGACCAGGAGATGTAGCCCAAGAGAGGGGTGAACTCCTTTATCATTTGTTGTGTTATGTGTTTTCTGTTCATTGTTATTTGCTGCTCTTTATATGCATCTTAAATGTGTAAATTCTATAAAAGTTGTGTTTGCAAAATTGATCCATTTTCATTTGAACACATGAATTAAAACTTGCAAATATTTTCAAGAATACAAGTCTTCATCATTTTTAGATCAAACAGCCCTAATCAGGCGTTCATTTGCTGCATCTTCTGCTGTAACTTCTTCTCCTTCATGTCTAGCTTCATTTTCACTTTCAGAATCACTGAGATGCCCAACACCAGCTATGTGCTTCTGTTCTGTCTCCATGTCTTCGAGTCTGGCGCGTATGTCATGCATCTCTCTTTCCATGGATGGATTTGGCACCTGCCTACCCCTTCCTCTTGGCATTTCCCTTTCCTCTGGCGGATCGAGTGTTTGTCTGTCTCTTCTTCTCGACGGCATGGCTGAGATTTTCTTTCTCGCTTTCCCTGTCTAAAGTATACAAACAAAGTCAAGCTCTGATACCAAACTGACGTAGACCTATCGGCCCTCGGACCGAGATCCGCTCACATGATCGTTCTTTATCTCCTTTGAACCGAATAGGCTCTTTCGATTCCTTGCTAGAATCTCAATTCAATCGATCCATAAGTCCTTTTCGGAAGCTCCCCTGTGAAAACAGCACTAGGCACGAGCTCCACCTTCTCCGTGTGACCATAGTGCTATGACCAAGGCCCCAATTCCAAAAGCGTTTGTTGCAAATAGCAGCTCATGAGTTCGTGATTCGAGGCTCTCGACTCTTCCTTTCCAATATCGCAATACCCAAGATCACGAAATGGGTATAGCTCTTCTTTTGTTAGCACCTTCTGCGCGTGACCACTGACTAGGCTTAACGCTAGCTCCTCTCGCTACTCACCACTTCGTGAGTTCAAAGGTTGAACTCTCGTTCCTTTCTTGTGCGATCTTCCGAGACTTGAAAGTCAGCGAAGGTTGACCTCCCTTTCGTACTTCTCGCAACTCACCACTTCGCAAGTTTCAATGTCGAACTCTTGTGCTCTTATCTCGTGAATTCTCGAGACGCGAGAGTTAGTAGAGTGTTGGCTCCTTCCAATAGGTGACGTGTGTTCACCCGCCAATCACGTGGGCCCCACCTTGTAGTTCTACCACGTGTCCACAATTGTGCCTTAGCTCTCGGCACTTCCTGACTTCTGATGTCGAGATGAGGTCCTCCCAACCTCCGAACCTCCAAATGCGCGATACACGTGATGAGGTTCTGATCCAATGATCCTCCTGCGACCTGGATCCAACGAATGTCTTTTCTCCTCGCGACTTCACTACTCGCGACTTGGAGCACCCAATTCCTGGGCTCTCACCTTGTGAACCTCCAAGTTCACGAGATCCCTTGATCTTTGCCACCTGTCCTCCTCATATGGACGGTCCCGATCTTCTCGCAACTTTGCCACTCATAAAGTCGAAGGACTTCCTTCTCTAACCTCCAATGTCCGAATCCCCGATAGAGAGGATCTCATGATACATGTCCTTCCAATCGGACGGCTCAGATTCTTTCACTATTTCGGGACTTCACCTTTCGCGACCTGGAGAATCTTGATGCAAAGGTTTTAAACCTTCAACTCATGAATCCATGAAATGAGATTCCACGAGTGATCCAACGACCCTTGTTGGCTCAGATCCTATGGCCCGATTTTCCTTGAACTTAATACTTGAAAATGGTTTACTGTAACTCCCCTGCTCCTCTGCACGATCCGATGGCTCTCAAAACTTCGTGAATTCTCCACGGAGAATTCCGACCGTCAAATTCCTCCTTGACGATTCCTGCGAAATGAAAAAAGTGTTCTTTCACGAAACTTATCCACCTACAAAAAAACGTCGCTGCACCTTCTTACAACATTTCAAGGCACTAGCCATCTTGAGCTTCTCTTTGAAAACTTCGAAGACTCTATCCCTACTGAGATTTCTCCACAAATCGAGTCTTTAAGAAGAATCCTGCACGCACTCCTTGTGGCAATTCTTCAAATACACTCCAAGTATTTGAACCTCTTCAACTCTGTGCACTCTCTGAGACAACACTCTTTCAACAATTTCTCTCAGGTTGTAACTCCAAGACTTCACTCAGCCTACGCACTCCTTGCGAAGCTCCTGTGCTTAATTTTCACTTCTGCGAGAATGAGAACAATGTTATCCCTCATGATCTTGCAGAGACGAACTCTGACTCTTGTCAACGCACACCTTGTGGACAAATTTCACTACACTCCTTGCAGGAAAACTCTTGCTCAGACAGAGAAACAATTGAAACTCATTCCTTACTCTCCCTCTCTTCAGATTTCAGACATTAAATATGAAATCATACATTCACACATCAAAGCAAATGTATAACAGAAAGAGTAAAACAATCATGAGCATAACATTCCATCATGCATACACATAAAGTGTTTGAACACCATGAGTCTGAATCAAGCTTCATATATTAATCTCATAACTTCTGTACATGGGTTCTTCTACACAGCTTTCTGCTTCTTCTTCTCTATGCTCTATTGATCATGCTGCTAATGTTACAATGATACAAGTCAGGGTGTCTATATCCTTTTTCCCTCCGGCTCCTAAAACTGTCTAATCTAAGAATTCAAAGCTACCTACTTACATTTACTAGCATAAATGCCTCTTAGTCCTTCAGACGAGAGTGGGACGCTCAAGGTCTGATTACAATATACAAGTACGCTCTTTCTTAACTATTACATTTAAGTTTGGCGTATCAAACTTCAAAACATTTCAAACAATTCATCATGTGCCAAAATGCGTTGGCTCTTGCCCCACGCTCGCTTGTTGTTGGCGATGCTCCTGCATCACTTTATTTATATGTAACAAATAATAGTAACGATAATCGAAGAATCTGTAACTAATATGATCAAAGTAACTAATTTTTGAGAAATAAAACATGATGAACTTACCTTAGGTCCTATGTTCGAAGTATATCTACAACTTGAAGTGCTTTCACTTATTCTTGATTGCTTCTTCTGAAACCTGCAAAAACTTGTGCACATAAGACTACAAGAAAAATTAGTTATATTGATAACTAACTAATTAACTTGATCAAATGTAGAAAGATTCATTGTGATTAATATTCTAAACATGTAAGCATTAAACAATGATGAATCACATATCACGAACAATATATATCAAAGGGATTTCCATCTTATATGTGATGGCCTGAATAAGCTCCTCTTGGTTTCAAGAATAATTTATTGGAGCCGTCTTATCTTGGATCAAACCTCCCTCGATCTTAAGGAGCAACAACGAAGTCAACATTGAATATGTTGTTGCTCCATTGGATCGAGAGAGGTTTTCTCCAAGAATAAATGACTCCAATAAATTTTTCTCTACTGAACAGGGCCAACCACGTGAAGGTGGAAGCTCATATGGCCCCTACCCCCCACTCACATCTCTCTCAATTCCCCAATACTCAATCTATATTCTAATAAAAACGTGCATTAAAAAGATTCAAAATTGATAAAAAGTGATTGTAAAGCTATAAACGAGGTTTATCATTCAAATGCATGTCATAAAAAGAGTTTTTATAAATGATATTTATCATCCAAAATATGTTCCAAATATAGTAGCTATATAATATATATCGATTTGTCTTATAAATTATTATACATCATAAATATCTTTTAGTCTTCTTTAGTTTTCTAGTCCAATTCTTAAGTAAGTCATCAGCTTCCATGTCTTTGTTTTCTAGGGGCTCTTCAACAACTGATGTTTCTTTAATCCTCTCATGTAGAGCACACCTAGTCTCATACCCATGGCATGGAGGTTGATTTGAGGGGCCATCGCCTACAAAAACAAAAAATATTACATTTATATGGATAATTTTTAAATATCATTGAAGTAGTTCATTCATGTTAAAAAAACCTTTGCAATGTAATTGTTTAGCTGGTCCACTAGTGGGCACCATTGGAATCGCTGCCATGTACTCTTGATCTTCAGGTCGAGGAGGCTCAACTACGACATTCTCTGACATTGAAATGACAAAATCTATAAGGAAAAAACTGTAAATGTATAAGTAATAAAAATTAGAAGTACAAAATTTATAAGTACACAATTTTTAAGTATATGATTAATATAAAGTCATTTTACCGTCTGGGCCTTAGTCATAGGAACATCATCAGGCTGCACCCCACTGGGATGGGGCTGCTCGAGAGCACCATGATCGTCTGGCTGCACTGCACTATCAACACATTGTTGTCCAATACTAATGTTTTCGTTGATAATGTTTCCCCTCTTATTAAAACAAAGTAAGGCATTCAAGTTATGGACGATATCAAACATTTATTTATTTTGTAAGTAATGAAATGTTAATGCGGGTTGATTTATATTTACCTTATCCTGCAAATTGGATCTTGAGGTCTACCCCATGCTTTTCCTATGATCAACGACAACTTTATAGCCGTACTTGTAACCGATTCGGAGGTCTTCCTCCGTGGTTTCAGTTCCAAAGTCATTGCCTTGTATTGCATAAGATTATGTATTTTTAATGTTATTGGATACAATTACCTGAAAGTTGTAAGGCGATACAAATAATCTTGTTAATATGTTTGGGATCTTACGATTCGTGACTGTAACCTCAAGTAGCCTCCTTGGCCTATCCTGTGCTAGCCATGTTTGGAAATCCTTGCTCTGGTTTCCTTCGAAGAGTCATGCAACCTATCATAAAAATTTTCAAGTATTTTATATACTACACTTTTATTTATATCTAAAGAAAATTAAAGGTATTGAAATCAAAATATTGTAATTTACCTTAGGGTACTAATTATTTGTTCTCCTGTTTTTTTTAATTTCTTTTCTTTTGAACCATCAATGAGTGCCTTCCACTCCCTATCTGGAATCAATGGAGGGTGCTCATACCTAGGGTTGATTTCCAAGTTTCTTCTATACACATCCCTCATATATTTTAAATATTCTCTCGTTGCAGTGGCGACTGCTTTTTTTCGAAGGTCTCTACTCCAAAGAGACATTCAAGATAATCCAAAAGTTCATTTTTAAGGTCGAAATTCTATAAATTCGACCTCGTGCGTATGGTTTCCCAAAAAATCAACAAGGCATTACTCTCCAGGTGCCTATAAAAATGGTAGTTTTCTACACGCAAAAATATATGATCATTAATTTAAAAATAATAATCTTGATGATTTATGTTTGAGATGGACAACATGAAATAGTTAAAATATGAAAAACTACCTGGGAGTCTTATTTTTTTTAATGGAAGTCCGTTATCATCAACCAAAAATGTGCACAGAAGGGTCTACATGCTGGTCACACATCTAGCTCTTGGAAATGCACCCATATCAACCACATCATCAACCTCATCTCCGTAACCATCTCTACTAGAGCTTGGCCACTGTGTGGATGTCTGGCGATGCATGTCATGGATTCCATCTAATGGTGTGGAATATGAAGAGTAAACAGTCTAGAAACTATATGACGACCCATGTCAGGAATCAATGGCGTCTTTGTAGCACCACTACTACCAACACCGAGTTGAACATGCTCCAAATATCTCTATTTAAGAAAGAAAATGTTTTTTCATTATAAAATGTAAAAGTTAAAAAACAAACTATCATAATTGAACTTATCAGTACATAAAAAAAATCACTTTAAATTATAGTTATTACCTAATATGTCCTAAGTTGTGTCATAACTAGATTGGTCCTTTCTATGATGTCTGGAGTTTGATCCACACAGTATAACAAAAAGGAAAGTTCCTTCTTTTCTTTAATGATCTTCTTTTTAATCATTACCATTGGATAAGGGGATGAATACAACTCCTCCTCGTCAGGAGAATCATGATCATCATGGCATGCAAACTACATATTTCAATAAAATCAATGTTATTTCAGTTATATAAACAAATGAAATAATTGATCGTCACATGAATAAAATTATACAAACAAATAATAAAATTCAGGTAGAATCAAAGTCAAATTTGTTAGTCATTTACATGTTCTGCGACTGCCCCTTTTCCAAGATCATCCTGCTACATTATAATATAATTAGAACTCCGAAACATTTAAAAAAATGTTAATTATAACAAAAAATTGATTGCCACACAAATAAAATTATATAAATAAATAATAAAATTCACATTAAGTGTAAATCGATATTGTTAATCGTTTACAGGTTTTGAGGCTGACACTTTTCCACGATCAACCTCCCACATTATTATAAAATTGGGACTGTTATCTCCTATCCTAGGGATAACTAAGGAGATTATGTCTCGAGGCCCACAGGTCCTAGACATGGAGTACCGAGAGCCATATGACTTGATCTTGGCCCTCGAGGGCCCATCTTTTCTTCAACCCCTCCCATCTATCAACAACAACAACATCCATCCCATAAGCCTAGTTATGAGGTAGTGGTGGGTCTTGATCCATGAGGTAATGAGTCTGGTTATCATGGTATGTTTCACTTTGATTCTCAAAACATTTGAATATGTGCATTGAATTCTCTTTTGTTTCATGACGTTTGCTTGGAAATTATGCCCTTGAACTTGTCCACACTTGGGGGGGATGACAAAGTGCCCTAGTGAGTTGTTTCCCTTAGGGATGAGTTTCCACTGGGTGGGTCTATGAAATATCATCATCCATTCCTTCCATACTTACCACTTTTTCATCATTATCCCTCTCATCTATCCCCTACAATGGTTCGGGCATTGGGTTTTCCAAGCTAGTAAGGGTTGTACCTTGCCTTGTGGGAAAAAGGGGCTAAAGGCCCAGAGGGTAAAAGTAGCTGGAAAAAGTTAAAAGCCAAGATGAAACCTTGAGATGCTTCACCCAGGGATTCCCGAGAAAGAAATAAAATGCTTCTCAACAAGAAAAGGGGACCTGTAAAATAAAATAAAACTCAAGGCCTAGTTGGTGGATAGTAGGTCTCATCACGAGCCGACCTATTAGGTCCATGGGCATGTAGTGGTATGATAGTACTATTCATCTGGTCACCAAGATGGGGTAGTGGCTCTTGGTGGCATAGCCAATAGAAAGGGGGTCTCATCACGAGCCAACCTTCTCCTTTCTGTGAAATTCTTGTGGGTAATGCTGTCATCACTGGTCACCACGCCAGGACAGTGTCCCCCAACTATTCTCTTGAAAAGAAAAAGAAATAAGACAAAGAGTAAAAGGAATTAAATGGGCTAGGAAACAATTGCATCCATGACAAGGTGCATCTCACCCTCTATAGAGGCACCCATAGGTAAGACCTACATTTCACTGTCATCACTACAACCCTTGCCCAAAAATTCCCTACACCATATCATACATTTACATGAACTAGATTGGTCTTCACCTGGGAAACACCCCAGACCTAAGGAGGATTATCCCAATAGGAAATCTTGAGACCCTCTCCAAACCTGGCTTATTAAATGGCATAATGTCTTTAAGCATTTGTCTAGGTAAAGGGGGGTTTGATGCACATGTTCGAGTAACTTGATTATTAGATGTGATTGAGATTGATATGATCCCTATGACTTATGAGACCATGGAGGTTGTACTTTTTGTTGCTGCAGGACCATGCCCAATGGACAGGTACATGTGGGGAGATGATTAGTTTGGACCTCCATGGGGCTAAAATCCCACCAGATGGATGTTGTGACACCAACTAGGGGAAAAGGGATACCTGAGGCTTGCACAAAAGAAAAGGGAGGACATTCCACCAGAGACACTTTGGCAGGCTTAGACCTAGGGGGGTATTTCCCTCCCACCATGACGTTGGCTCCGGAAGGCCCCTGACGTCATCATATGGAGCCTTGACATTACCCAATTAGGGTTTTGGCATGAAGACGGCTTGGTTGGCACGTGTGACATCTTCTGAGTCCTTTTGAAGCCTAACGTTTCACTTTGGAGGCCTAGCGTTCCAAGAAGGGGCCTAACGTCACCTTGGGACAGGTATGACATCGTCCCTAAAAGACAAAATTAAGGTTTTAATTGACAATTTTATGTAAAATTGGATTTTTGATGTAAACTGGCCATGTCGGCCTTTTTTGACCGAAATTGTAATTAAAGGTCATGATTATTGTACAAATAAGGGAAAAATATCTTATATTTTTCATCATATTTCACTCACACAAGTGTGAGGTCTGAAATTCGGCCCTCTTTAAGGGTTATTGGTTGAGACTAGTGATGTGCACTTCTTGAAGGAGGCAAATTTTGATGCTTTTTGGCTATTTTCTTGTGGAGGATCTTCAACTAGGGTGATTTGCTAGATTATTATTGGTGAAGTAAGTAGAAATTCTACATTTTTTTTATTGTGAATGAATGCTATGGTTATTTTTTACTTGTTTCATGTCTGAGATTATGAAATTTCTAGTTTGAAATCATAGGGGAATGACATGTGTTATCATCTTTTTCCCTATAATCTTCCATATCTTAAAATCTCTTGAAAAACACCTAATTTTAAGTAAATACTAGAGCCCTACCATTGTAGCACTCTTGTATTCTTACTTCCTTTTCCAATTGCATAATTATTACATTTTGTTCAAGGAAAGAGAAAATCGCTAGGGCCTAACCCTTGTTACTTTCTAGCAATTTTCTCTTGGAAAAGGATTTTTTGAGGCCTTGGGATACCAACACCCCTTTTGTCCTCTCCATACCTTAACATATTATTATCATTTGCTACATTTCCTTCAAGAATTTTCTGCTGCCATTAGTGACTCCATTAACCCTAGAAATACACTAGACTACCTCTTACAAGTGGTGATTGAGCAAACAAACACTTAAACTCTTATCTTTGAACCCTTTACTAACTTTTTCTAACCCTAGATTAGACTAATTCCTAAGATAACTTGATGCTGTATCAAAAAATTCCTACAACCATACAAACTTGCATTAATTTGGCACATTTACCTACATAACTCATACTAGAACCAATCAAAATCTAATTGTGATAATTGCTAGTGAATCTACTAGGTAAGTGATAGTTTGTGTATGGTTTTCTTGCACTTTTGACCATTTAAACTTGTTTCTGTTACAAAAGATAGCTACAACCATCTAACTACAACAAAATCTCTGAAAAAGTGCCATTAAAATCTAGCCTATCATTGCCAATTTTTCTTGTGACAATTTACTATCAATTTTCCTAGTTAAAGTCACTTTTTATTGTCTTTTTGTTAAGCAATTTCAAGGCTTGAATCTTGTGGCTGTTGTAATTTCTTAATTTTTGTTATAAACTAATGCATTGTTGCAAATTCATAATCAACTAGTTTATTTTACGAAGGTTTATTGTCTTATGAAGTACTAACAATCATCTGGTACCTGGAAAGTGCCCCGTTTGCCTTGTTGTCTTGTTTTGGGTAGGTACACAATATTTTTCATTTGCTTCATCCTTAAGACATAAAATAAACCTCTGATTAGAGTGATTTGTGAGAGGGAAAGGGTTTCCTTGTGACTATTTTCCTTAGCCTTCTCAAACCCCCTAGGTCATCGATGATGTCTCCCTTGGGGTAGCTTAAACATACTCCTAAATAGAAAGGGATATCCTATTAAGGTGACAATGATAGGTTATTACAAGTTACACCAATTCTATACCCACTTACCTTGGGATTTTGGGGCAAGTATAAATTATGCGATAACATTTTGGCATTGTTGTCGGGGAACAATGAGTCAATTCTCCTCAAAGACGACATTTTTTTGGTAAGCCTTTCCTCAAAATCCTTCATTTTACAAATCTTACCTGGAGACTCCACTCAGGGGTGATCCCCTCATCCCTTTGATAATCTCAAGAAGATTGTCTGGCGACTCCACTGATGATGACCCGTAGTAGATGTCATTACACACTTTCTTCTCTTGTAGTTCCTATTGTCCCCATGGCCCCTCCTAAATGGTCTCCCAAAGAAATGTTTGGCCCCTTGGACCTAGATAACACCCAAAGTGGATTACATGATCTCCCGAAAAGAGTCGATTCCTGGATACCTAGATTCTCGAGAGAAGTGGGATCTTATGGAAACTCACATTGGACTAAAATTTGTGAGGGGTATGAGTTTCATCAATCAAGAGAAGAACACACTGACATGTTTATGAGACTTTTCTTGAAATCACTCACCGGGAGTGCCAGAACCTGGATTGAAAAACTCCTAAGTGGAAGCTTCAAAACCCCTGAATATATGAAATGAGCTTTCATGAAGAGATGGGGTAAAGAAGAAAGTATGGCCTCCTTTTATTCTCAGTACCTCGAAGTTTGAAAATGAACCAACGAAGACATTGGGGAATTCCATGATAGGTTCAACATTCTCATTAGCAAAATTCAACCTAATTTTCTCCCAAAGAGATCTATTCTCCAACATTACCTTAACTCCTTAGAAGGAACTTTACAGTTTTCCCTCAAGGATCGATTACCTACAAGCTTGGAAGAAGCTCAAGGCATTGCTTTCTAGATTGAAGAGAATCTTAAGTTCAACGATTCCATCCATCAGGTTAATTTTTTGAACAATGATGACATCTGGGAGATGAATAAGGAAAGCACGGGAGGACTAGAGCATGACTTCCCATAGATTCTAGAGGTAGAAAACAATACCTTCCCTAGGAAATGGAGCACAAGTGTCTCAAACATGAAAGATGCCTTAATTTTTTCAAAACAACATGAACCCTGTAAGGATCTAGGTACCTATGAAGTAATCACATATTTATAAAGGTCACTATCACAAACCCAAAAGCCTCTTTCTATGAGACTTCTTCAAACAATAAAATCTCAATCTCCAAAAGAATTTTTTTTTCGAACACTTGGAACCTACAAAATATTACAAGACAAGAAGATGATCTTAAGTCCTTATCATGCAAGGCCTCCCATTTTGACCGTATCACTCAAAGGCTACTCATGAGAAATCTAATTATGTAGATTCCATATTTACCTTGTTCACGCCAAATCAAATCCAAGAAAATAAATACATGAGGAAGCCTAGGATTGAATACTTGGGCCAAACAAGTGAGGAATCAAGGGTAAATCTTGAAGAGCCCCAGGTGTATGCTGGAAATCTACCCCAACATTTCCAAAAACCTATCAATGATAGGACCAACTTGAGCATTAGTATGGCCTATATCTTACAAAAAGTCAAAAGGATTCGTGGAATGTTGGAAATCCCTTCTTTGATAAAACAAATCCGAGATGAGATGAGTGCACCTTGCTGACTACCCTGATTTCTTCATCATAATGGACGTCGTTGTTGTCAATATACCTAACACTTTGGGAATGATATTATCTAGGAAATGGGCTGCTACTTTAGGTGGGAGTCTACAGATGGACTTGTCCTACGCAACTATTCCCGTCAGAGACCAATATTGCATCACCTTGCGTAACAGCCAAAGAGAATGGAAGACATCGAAAGATGTAATCATGGACAGAGTGACTACAACTCCATAGATCCATGCTTATTTAATGGTTGGCCCACTCTTCCCTTAATTGAATAAGACAATATTAATGAGATAACATGGACCAAGGGAAAGGGTGACCAGAATATTCCTAACAATCACAAGGACAACATTGCACTAGGTAATAACATGATGTTACATTTGCAAGAAACATACATAAGGGATAGTACTTTGGTAGGACCCCATCCCATCGTTATGGAGAAAGAAATAGATACAAATTGGGGTGATTATCCTGACGATGCCTCTGACATCTCTGAAGACTGGGATGACTATTTTTCTACACAGGAAGATGACTATTTGATAAGGTTTAGAAGGACAGGAGTTGGATTTGTCAAATGGAAGGGGGATGATGACATTCGTTGACTGAGCCAAACCAAGAAGATGTACTATTCACAGAACCCCACCCCCTCCCTCGAAAAAATACACCGTAGTACACAATGCAGTTGCTTCTGAAGGAGGGGACTACAAGCAAGGAGATTTGGTTTTAGAGTGGGATACAAATATGGGGGAGCCTAACAATATTAAGGGATGCTCAAAGTTTTGTCTTGGAACTTTTGGAGTCGAGATGAAGCCAGTCAATGATGCCTACTATATATCCATTTTGGAAGGAAGAAGGCGTCCATTACTAGTTAGTGGACACCTCCTTAAACCCCACCATGGGGAAAAGACTTGAATTCACAGGTAAGTACATGTAAGTAGGTAAGAATTTGCATTCATTGTATATACCATTTGCATATCATATTATAGTAGTGAAGTTTGTAATTTCATTTCCATTTGTATATATGATTGCTTACTTTTATTTCAATGTATCATATGTGGGCTAGGGGTGATATCACCACCCCAAAAGATTACTAATCATTTTTTTGAGATCTAGCAGGTCATAGGTCATGCCAGAGATGTCGAGGTACTCATGCGCTCTACGGTGAGCACATGTCCTAGGGATAAATAAAGATATTATGTCTCGAGGCCCACATGTCCTAGAAATGGAGTACCAAGAGCCATATGACTTGAGCTTGGCCCTGGAGGGCCCATCTTTTCTTCAACGCCTCCCATCTATCAACAACAACAACATCCATCCCATCGACTTGGTTCTGAAGTAGCGGTGGGTCTTGCTGCATGAGGTAATGAGTCTAGGTATCATGGTATGTGTCACTATGATTCTCAAAACATTTGAATATGTGCATTGAATTCTCTTTTGTTTCATGAAGTTTGCTTGGAAATTATGCCCTTTAACTTATCCATACCCGGGGGGGATGACAGAGTGCCCTAGTGAGTTGTTTCCTTTAGGGATGAGTTGCAACTGGGTGGTTCTATGAAAGATCATCATCCATTCCTTCCATACTTACCACTTTTTCATCATTATCCCTCTCATCTATCCCCTACATTGGTTCGGGCATTGGGTTTTCCAAGATAGTAAGGGTTGTACCTTACCTTGTGGGAAGAAGGGGCTAAAGGCCCAGAGGGTAAAAGTAGCTGGAAAAAATTAAAATCCAAGATGAAACCTTGAGATGCTTCGCCCAAGGATTCCCGAGAAAGTAATAAAAGGCTTCTCTGTAAGAGAAGCGGACCTGTAAAATAAAATAAAACAAGGCCTAGTTGGTGGATATGAGGTCTCATCATGAGCTGACCTATTAGGTCCATGGGCATGTAGTGGTATGAATCTACTATTCATCTGGTCACCAAGCCAGGGTAGTGGCTCTTGGTGGCATAGACAAGAGAAAGGGGGTCTCATCATGAGCCAACCTTCCCATTTCCATGAAATGCTTGTAGGTAACACTGTCATCATTGGTCACCACGCCAGGACAGTGTCCCCCAACTATTCTCTTGAAAAGAAAAAGTAACAAGACAAAAAGTAAAAGGCATTAAAGGGGTCAGGAAAAAATTGCATACATGACAAGGTGCAACTCACCCTCTACAGAGGCACCCACAGGTAAGACCTACATTTCCCTGTCATTACTACACCCCTTGCCCAAACACTCCCTACACCATCTCATACATTTACATGACCTAGATTGGTATTCACGTGGGAAACACCCCACACCTGAAGAGGATTAGCCCAATAGGAAATCCTAAGACTCTCTCCAAACCTAGCTTGTTAAATAACATAATGCCTTTGAGCATTTGTCTGGGTAAAGGGGGGTTTGATGCACATGTTTGGGTAAATTGATTATTAGATGTGATTGACATTGATATGATCCCTATGACGTATGAACCTATGGAGGGTGTACTTGTTGTTGCTGCAGGACCATGCCCGACGGACAGGTACATATGGGGAGATGATTAGTTCATACCTCCATGGGGCTAAAATCCTACCAGATGGATGTTGCAACCCCAACCAAGGGAAGAGGGATATCAGAGGCTTGCACCGAAGAAAAGGGAGGACGTTCCACTAGAGACACTTTGGAAATCCTGGACCTAGGGGGGTCTTGCCCTCCCACCATGACATTGTCCCTGGAAGTCCCTTGACGTCATCATATGAAGCCTTAACCAGTTAGGGTTTTGGCATGAAGATGACTTGATTGGCAGGTGTGACATCTTCTGAGGCATTTTGAGGCCCAACGTTTCACTTTGGAGGCCTAACGTTCCAAGAAGGGCCCTAATGTCACCTTGGGAGGGGCATGACATCATACCTAAAAGACAAAATTAGGGTTTTAATTATCAATTTTATGTAAAATTGGATTTTTGATGTAAACTGGCAATGCCGACCTTTTTTGACCTAAATTGTAATTAAAGGTCATGATTATTGTATAAATAAGGGAAACATCTCTTATATTTTTCATCATATTTCACTCACACAAGTGTGAGGTCTGAATTTAAGCCCTCTTTAAGGGTTATTGGCTGAAACTAGTGATGCACACTTCTTGAAGGAGGCAAAGTTTGGTGTTTTTTGGCTATTTTCTTGTGGAGGATCTTCAACTTGGGTGATTTGCTAGATTATTCTTGGTGAAGTAAGTAGCAATTCTGCATTTCTTTATTATGAATGAATGCTATGGTTATTTTTTATTTGTTTCATGTCTCAGATTATGAAATTGCTAGTTTGAAACTCCTAGGGGAATGACATGTGTTATCATCTTTTTCCCTATAATATTCCATATCTTAAAATATCTTGAAAAGCACCTAATTTGAAGTAAATACTAGATCCATACCATTGTAGCACTCTGGTAACCTTACTCCCTTTTCCAATTGCATAATTTATTACATTTTGTTCAAGGAAAGAGAAAATCGCTAGGGCCTAACCCTTGTTACTTTCTAGCAATTTTCTCTTGAAAAAGGATTTTTTGAGGACTTGGGATACCAACACCCCTTTTGTCTTCTCCATCCCTTAACATATTATTATCAGTTTCTACATTTTCTTTAAGATTTTGCTGCTTCCATTAGTGACTCCATTAACCGTAGAAAGACACAAAACTACCTATTACAAGTGGTGATTGAGAAAACAAACACTTAAACTCTTATCTTTGAACCCTTTACTAACTTTTTATAACCCTAGATTAGATTAATTCCCAAGCTAACTTGCTTCTGTAGAAAAAAAATGCTACAACCATACAAACTTTCATTAATTTGGCACATTTACCTACATAACTCATACTAGAACCAATCAAAATCTAATTGTGATAATTGCTAGTGAATCTACTAGGTAAGTGCTAGTTTGTGTATGGTTTTCTTGCACTTTTGACCATTTAAACTTCTTGATGTTACAAAAGATATCTACAGCCATCTAACTGCAGCAAAATATCTGCAAAAGTGCCATTAAAATCTAGCCTATCATTGCCAATTTTGCTTGTGACAATTCACTATCAATTTGCCTAGTTAATGTCACTTTTTATTGTCTTTTTGTTAAGCAATTTCAAGGCTTGAATCTTGCAGTTGTTGTAAGATCTTAATTTCTGTTATAAATTGATGCATTGCTGCAAATTCATAATCAACTAGATTTTTTTACGAAGGTTTATTGTGTTATGAAGTACTAACATTCATCTAGTACCTGAAAAGTGCCCTGTTTTCCATGTTGTCTTGTTCTGGGCAGGTACACAATATTTTTCATTTGCGTCATCCTTAAGACATAAAATAAACCTTTGATTAGAGTGATCTGTGAGAGGGAAAAGGTTTCCTTGTGACTATTTTCCTTAGCCTTCTCAAACCCCCAGGTCACCGGGGACGTCTCCTCTGGGGTAGCTTAAACATACTCCTAAATAGAAAGGGATCTCCTATTAAGGTGACAATGATAGGTTATTCCCAGTTACGCCAATTATGTACCCACTTGCCTTGGGATTTTGGGGGAAGTACAAATTGTGTGATAACAAGGACCATAAAATATTTCATACATTGTTAAAGATACAAAAAATATAATGCAATAAGAATAGGTTTCTTAAAGAGGTGTTGCATAAGTACCCACACACTATTAGTCGATGTTTCTATTCGATTCAAATGGTAATCCGCTAATAACTCTTCCCTTGGAGATATCATTTTTATCGTGCACATGACTACCCTATTCCCTTCCCGTCCCTCATATATGCAATTTGGTTTCTTGTTTGTTGTCCCAGGTCATGTGTTGTTTATAAACCTTGCGATATTACAAGAAGCTTTAGGCCTTCCATCAATATAGATAGTGGCTCCCTATTTTTATCATTGTTTATTAGCTATATATAATTTGCGGCGAGTGCATATCTTCGCATACTTCACATGTACCAGACCACTCACATCCAATCGTTATAATTGTAACATGGTTCGACATAGTCCATCAATTCTGTTACTGTATTGTATTTTATAATTATTCCATCCATGGAAAATAGCCCCAGGTAATGTAGGGAGGTTGGTGCAATGCGATACGTCCTATTGTTGACAATGAAGTCAGTTTCTAACAGAGAGAGTTCCTTAGGTACCCATTGTTTCACAAAATTCTTATACCTGACTGGCACCTCTATGTCTCCTATGCTCTCATCATCATAAGAGCATGATCCTCCTTTGGTAAGAAAAAATTCCATGCGTCTACGAAATTTTCTTCTGACCTTTTCACCTCTAGTGGTCCTTGTTCACATATCATATGATCTACTATATGCAATCACATTTTCCTCGACTATTTGTCCGGAGTTTCCCTCACTCAAGGAAGAAATATCTGACAGGTACCTGTTTGGTTGCACCTTCAGTCAATCAAATCAGATATATAGTTAGCCATGATTATAAGAATATGATGAGATATCTAAAATGATACAATTAAATCATCACCTCTCCTAATTGACTTAACCACATTGGAACTCTGCTAAGTAATTAAAGAAGTTATTTTTTGTTTTCTATCAAAGGTCCTCTATTTCAAACTTAGTTTTATGCTAAATTTGAGTGTAAAAATTTTGTTCAAAATCCCCTAAGTGGGTGTGGAAGAGTCCAAGTGCAAGTCACTTTGTTAATATATGAATATAATACAATGATTAAAGGATTAAACTATGCCAAGATAGGAGGATTTTACAATTAAAAAGTGAAGTCCTAATCTATCTATGTAATATGCAGGGAGAAGGTGAATATTCTTGTAAATAGGTCATTCACAATTAGGAGTAAGTTGGATGACAACAACATTTTCATCACTTGGATTGATAGCCTAAAATGATGAGGTGGGAAACCTGAGTATGAGCCCTAAAATTATTTTTTAGGCCCTAATGGTTATCCTTGGACCATGGTTAGGTCCGTAATACCAATCCCTAGTGTGAAAAACCTCTTAATGGCGTCAACATGTGCTTGTCGGGTATAAATTCTGACTACATGTCTCGTGTGATGGTTTTAGATCCTATACATGGCCCATGAACCATAAAAGCATATTTTAGTACCTAAGACATGATTGGTCTTTATCCTTGGTGCTTTGAGTCACTGTTCATGGAATATATATTGAAATATTTATATAGTAATTGAGGCCCATTTATTCCTCCTATTACCATGGTCAAGATGTTGAGACCCATCCATGGTGCACAAATCCTTCTAATGGCACCCATCTCAATCAAAGGAAAAACATCCCCTCTAAAGGCCCTCTTTAGTGGTTCAAAGGCCTTTTCATGGTTAATCATCTTTAAAATATTTATTAATATCCTTTATTTTCTCCCATGACCATTGTTGAGGTCTTAAGACCCATCCATTATGTCCTTTGAAAACTTTCTAATAGCTCCCATATCTCATTTGGAGGTCAAATATTCCATATAGAGGGTTTGTGTGGTGGATTAAAGTGTCATTCATGGAGTATGAACCCTAGAAGATTAATTTAGATCCTACAATCATTTGCTTCCTTAATTGACCATGGTCAAGGCCTTGAGACCCATGCATGGTACACAAAATATCTTAATGATGCCCATATCTCACCAAGAGGCCAATGATCTGGGTTTGCATGGTGGTTTGAGGCATAATTTAGGGACCAAGGCCATATAATCTTAATTTTGGGTCGAATACTTGAGATCCGTCTCTTGTTTGTAAAACCTCTTAATGATACCCATATCCTATTGAAGGACAAAGGTACTTTCTAAAGGTTTTTGTGGGTTTGAGGAATATTTCCCATAAGAACTATACGATTCATTTAGGAATTAATGACCTTGTTTTACTTCCCCAATCATGGTTAAGGCCTTGATACCTATCCCTTTACAAGCATTTGAGTGATCCTTGCCCTAGTTTCTCTCAATTAACATATAGCTGCAAATAAGGGGTACAACGATCATACCTAAGTAGCAAAATATTACATTTTATTTGTTGTTTGAAAGGGTTCGATTCAACTTTTAAAGATTGCATATTTGGTGATAGTGTAACTTTCTTTCTATGCAAAGCTTGGGTTTCTTTGGGTTCCATTTACTCCCCAGAAATAAATAGATATGTGATATGTGATAATGAATTCATTCATGGTATGGACACATAATTGTCATGGAGTTACTCACTGTCCAAAACTATAGAATTACAAGCTCATGTTTTTGTCTTTACGATAATAATCTTATTCGTGGGTTGTGCACATTCACTATATACATAGATTTGATGATTATGAAATTATGATTGAAGGTTTCTCATCCCTT
>ML842120.1:23094-35996 GCA_009831015.1 Picea engelmannii
GAGCCCTCATTCTCAATTGTAATCTATTATTATCTATCTTATATCTTATCTATTCAATTATTATTTACAGTCCTATATGGATTACTTTGTTATATTCCAAATATTTTGGATAATTCTTGTGTGAGCGAACTTTGTTCGTCTCAGACACTATGGCCTGAAAGGTTGCTATAGAATCTTCCTCCTCTGTTATGCTCTCAAAATACCAATTCTAGATGTTTTGATCGGCTATGGAACAAGTACAATGCTAAAGAATTGACCCCTTCTCCTCCTAGCGGCTTCGTATTTAACATAGCCTGATAGTTGTCCAAGGTTAGGGTTTTGACTTCCTCAACCCTCAATTAGTGATAAGGTTTGGACCTTCTAAAATCTTCTTGAAAATCCACACATGACTAGCCCCACAAGTTTGAGTAATGGGGGCTGACATGGAATCCACTCATACCATGGTGGTCAACCAGGTAGGTCAATTTGCGGGAGGCATAACTTTCACATACGAGGTTCGATTGAGGTGATTCTTGCATTGTTGGAAAGGTCTCGGTGTGTAGAACATTGTCGAGAGCATCCAGGGCGTTTTGACCAAAAAATGTCGTTTAATTCCTCAAAATGGCTCTGGAAGGTTTCAAACCCAATTTTCCAAACTGGCACCTGTTAGCAGAGTTTTTTGCACTTAATGAATATGAATAATTTATAAATCAGCAAATCAGAAATCCGTGCAACTTTATGAGATATTGCCCCCAAAACATCACGTGCAATACTCCTCTCTATTGAAGGTGGTACTTGCCAACCTCAGGAAGGTATCCCTAGTCTTTCCTCTCGCTAATTTCAACCTGTAAAATATGTAATAAACCTACAAAAACAGCAGCAAGAAAATATGTTTGGTTTGTGGTTAAACAGCCCAAATAGTCACAATATTTGATTTTATGGATAAACGGTGGAATCCCCGCAACGTTAGTTGTAAAGAGAAATGAAAAAGAAAGACAGAAAACGCAATTAAGTGGTTGATTGCAACAAAATAACAAGCTAATTAACCTCTAAAACTTGCACAAATAACAATCAGAATACCAACAAACCATGAGAGCTTGATACAAGCACAACAAAGCTTTATTCCTATGTTAACCAAGGGGTTGAATGCGCCATTCAGACAAATACAAAAATTGGTATAGTGATGTTCCCTGCACAAAGAGAGTAAAAGATAGAATAGAGAGAAAGAGAATCCCATGAAGTATGTTGTCGAAGAAGAAGATCCAACCCCTAACTCTGAAGCGGCCTCCTCCTTTTAATGATCAGTTTCCTCTAATGCACATTCGCATGCAAGAGTTCTCTCCTAACTCATGCGCATTAATGAGTGAGAGTGAACATCCCTCCTCATGCATGTGGAGTGAAGTATAGAGTGAGGTGTCCATGCGTTTAGTTGATTAGGTGAGAGAGTGTAGTAAAGTATCTTATCTCTCTAGTCCAAGTACAGTGAAGTAACTATGCACTTTAGTTGAACTGAATGCAAACCAAGATGATGTGGCCATGCACATAGGCTAACTGAAGAAGCTTTGAGTCCAACTAATGTCAATCTAAAGAGAGAAAAGCATGCACCCTATTAAGTGGAGATACTCCAAGTATAACTAATGATGATGTGAAGAGAGAGAAAGCATGTGCCTAGTTAACTCCATGCATGCATGCGCCTAAATTAACTCCAAGAAGGTGCCAACTCATTACTAAGTCAATGCATGCGTCCCAATCATGCATGCGCCACCTCTCTCTCTAGTTGACTCATGGGTGTGCCTTGTTAACTTGAAAAAAACCCCACTCTATCTATAGCGCTCGCCACCTCACTCCAATGTCATGCATGTATCCAAAACTTGCCACTTATCCATCTCAGAAGCTACCATGTGTCATCACCCGAGACTTCCACAAGTTACCCTACCAGAATAGATGCTGCTAAAAATAGAAATGCCCAAAATAGTAGTTTCCCAAAAAAAAATAGGAAAAAGTTGAAAATGTTCGAAACTACTAGGGGAACCCTGCTAAATATAGGATGCCTAAAACTAGGCACTACTAAAAATAGAAATTCCTTGCATGTCCATGAAACCATACTCGAGACTCGATTTTCAGTGGGGAGTCTAAATATGTGATCAAAATCAGCATGCAACCCATGCTAAAACTAGAAATGTCTCACATGTCATCTGAAAGGGGTTCATCGATCTCGAAGTCTTGCAAGGATCGCAATTATATCATCATCCCTGACATGCATGCACGGAACCCTGTCTCCTAAAATATAGGAGTACTGCCAAAATAGTAACTCTCTCAAATCTAATGAAAAACCTGTATAATGTCACTGGAAACCAACTCTGAACAAGGACCATACCACTGAACCATCCTACATCTGAACTCTGTGTGAGCCATCCTCGGACTCATGAAAGCTATGTCTGGAATCAAACTCTAAACACCAGCTTGATGGAGTAGGTTAGCTCTTAACCCACCAGTTTGCAAAGGAGCAAATTTGGGGGTTAACAAGACCTGTGCTAAAATGGCCCTGCAAATCAATTCCTTCAATTTTCCACCCAGAAAGTACCAAGATAGATGACAAATTATATGATGATCCAATACAGATCAATTGAGAGTGCTCCCTTTGGCATTGTCTTTATAATTATTTTATTGGAGGTGGTTTATATGTGGTCCTCTTGATCAACGCTCCAAGGATAACGAAGACACATGGCACAAAAAACCCTAGCGCATGGTCAAAGAAGGATCTTTCATGGAGGTGTTTTACATAGGAAGGAGACAATGAGCTAGATCTTTATATAAAGACAAGCTTCCTCCATTGTTTAGCATGGTTGGGTTAATGGGAGATACCCTCTAAGCCTAGTTTAAGATCATTTGGGAGGAAGAAGTCAAGGGGCAAGCATATGTGAAGTTTTTGTTGTGTTTTAACTTTTGTGTACCTTGGGAAGTGGTCCTCTTGTGTTTGTGAGTCTCTAAACACAAGAGGGAAATGTTTGACCCTTGTGCCTTTTACTTTATGTCTAGTTTCACTTTGACTTGGGAGATTTAAGTCAAAAGTGAAATATGTCACTTAAGTCATAAAGTGACAATTAATTCACTTTGTGGGTGAATTAAGAGACATAAAGCAAACTTCGGAAACTTAACCAAAAGTGGGTTTCTAAGTGAGATACTTGAGATGAGATCTTTGTTGATATTATGGTAGATGCGGGAAGTATTAACCTCCACTTATAACCTTTGACAAAACTAGAATATTCCGAGAAGCAAGAGAAACCCTAAAACGTTGGATAATAACCCTAGGAGACAAGTCGGCTCAAGAGAATATTTAATATTGAGTTATTAGCCTCCGGAAAGAGAAGTCGGCCCAGTCAAGTGAGATAGAATAGTATAAATAGAGGGCGCTAGAGCTCATTTGTCATACTCACTCTCACAACTGCATATAACCAGTGGTGCGCAAGTTTGGAGAGGAACTGTAGTTGTAGTTGCAGTTGCTGCAACTGGCATTTTCGGTTTTGGCTTGGACTTTCTCTTGGTTATGGTTTGGACTTTCTGCTTGGCCTTTGGTTATTCTTGCTTGGTGAGCTAGCCTTGGAGAAAGGTGTGCTAGCCTTGGTTGGTTATTGATTTGCTTCCAGAATTATTCTGTCTATCAAGGTTAAGGTGCTTGGGAGTGGCCTTTGTGCCTATGGTTGGGTAACAATATTGCTATATTGTTTACAGTGAAACGAGCACACCTATTTTTCTAACAGGTTATGGGCCCACAATATCTTCAGACAGTCTAACTGCTGGAAGATAGATTGGGAGGATTTGCTCAGTTACAGTTGTAGTTGCAGTCAAAGTTTTGTTGCAGCAACGAAACCCTAACCCTCTTGTTAAGGCACCTTAAGTGAAGAGCTTGACCTAATTCATGGATATCCTAATGCGCCCTAACCTAGCACACCTCCTGGTACTCTCAACAAGCCAGGGCGTCAAGTTTCAGTTTTTTGTCAAAGTCAAAGGCTGACCAAGTCAAAGCAGTCATGACTTACTCTATGAAGTCAGAAAACAAGTTAGAAGGGGCTTCTAACTTCAGAGCATGGAAAACAAGGATTAACCTCATTCTTGCGAAGAATAAATTGTTGGATATCGTGAAAGGAAAGATCATGGAACCACAATTTGAAGCAGGAAAAGAGAAGAACCTCAGAACGTTGCAGTTATGGAGAAATTCAAGGACAATGACATCAATGCTATGAGTATCATAATGGACTCTGTAAACGACCACTTGATACCCTACATCTCTCATCTTGACTCATCTAAGAAGATGTACAATGCCCTAACTAACCTATTCTCAATCAGAAACATTGGACAAGTGATGAGTCTGAAGAATGAGCTCCATGACATGAAAATGAATGATGATGACAACATAACATCATTCTTTGTAAGAATCTCTCAGTTAAGAGATCAACTACAAGTTATTGAAGAAATCAGTTCAGAAAAGGAACTCGAACTTCGTCTTGGCAGTAGTTTGGTGAAGATGTTTGCAATCTGCTCATGTGTAGGAACGTACTGCACATGTACTGCTTTCCTCTGTATCATGTCTCTGAAAAATGATATTTTGTCTCAACGTGTTTTGATCTATCATGAAACACAGGGTTCTCAAAGAGCTTCACACAGCTCTGGTTATAATCCATCTCATGATCAAGTAAATCTTGTCAGAAGCTTGTGAAGCCACACTGTTTCGCACACTCACTGCTATATACTTTGCTTCTGTGGTACTCAAGGCCACAGAGATTTGTTTCCTACTGCACCAGGAAATCATGGCAAACTTTGAGGCAAAACAACAACCGAATGTGCTCTTCCGGTCCACTGTACTCTCTGCCCAATCTGTATCGACATATCCCTGCAAACTCAAGTCTACACTGGAGGCATATCTCAGGCCATATCCAATTGTGCCTCGCATATATCTCAATACATGTTTCGTTGTTGTCTCGGCTGCTTCATGAATTGACTAATGTACATTCATTGCATAGCATAAATCAGGTCTGGTGTTAACCAGATACATCAAAGATCTGATCAGTTGTGGATCAATCTCTTATGAATCATCATCATTCATTTTCTTCAAATCCATCACCATCGGTGTAGGCATGGATTTGCATTTTGTCACACTGAACTCCTTTAATATCCCCATTGTATATTTCCCTTGACTCAAGGAAATCTCATCAGTTCTCTGTCATACTTCTTGTCCCAAGAAGTAATGCATCATACCCAAATCCTTCATCTCAAAAACAGAAGTCAAAGCTTACTTGTATCCAACAACAAGGCTTTCTGAATAAGTCACCAAAATTAGGCTCTCGTCACCAACAATGTAATAATATAGGTTTGAATCAACAACACTTTTGTTGAAACCCAAACTCATCAAGAATCCATCCATCTGATGTAGTTTCCAACTTGTTGTCGTCCTAATACACACTTGCAAACGTGAGTTAAGTCCTGCTCACTTAGTGTGTCCTTGGAGGCACAATGCCTAGGTTCACAGTCCACACTGTCACCTTGACTGGAACCTCTTCCTTCTAGGCTTACTCCTAGGGAAGCCAAGGAGGGTAGACCCTAGTTACTAGATGTGATTTAACTTTGAAGTTCTAGGAGTTGGTTTTAATTTGTTAAAGGTTAAGGGGAAAACTAACCTATGATGCTAAGGCAGCACATGCAAAGTGCAAGATTTTCAATGACAAGCAAACCCTTTCCTAAGTCAACTAAGACTAGTGCCTAAAGGTTGGGCAAGGGGTCAACTAAGTTTTGAGGGGGTTCAATTACAAAAGATTACAATGATTACAAAATTACAACTATTCCACAACAAAGATACAAGTACTTACAACAATGAGGATAGATGTCACAATACTTACATAAGATACAAATAGACAAGATTAAAAATGCTTAAATGTAAGCAAAAGATATCAAAACATTTAGATCATTCACATAAAGCCAAGCATGCCCCAATAGCACTTACTCTATTGGACTGTTTTTCAATGGCAACCACTAAAGCACTCAAGACTCAAGAAGATGATACCTCCAAATGGGATGCGCAACTTCTTCTTTAATCACACCACAAGAGCATAGATTGAAAGATAAAATATTTGGAAGATAAATGCTCAAACCAAACTTCGAAGATCTAACACTTAGATTATCAACCACAAGATAGCATAAAAGATTGATAAAAGTAAATGTGCTTGCAAAATAGACTTCTAAACAACCATCAAAAGATATGCCAAAGTAAAGATTGTCTAGGAGACTAAGTGGTTAGGAGTTGTTTAAAGATTTGATAAATTTTATTTGCCCTCCCCCTAACTAAGTGATGAACCTTAATCCTCCTCCTCCTATTGTCAAATGACTGCCGGATGCTCAAGATAGTAAGGCAACGAGGCCCACCCTCGCTTTCACGGTCAGCCCTGTAGTAAGAGTACTTCTCGGAGAGGACACACACTTGGTGCGCCACGAGACAGTGCCCTGCCACTACCCTCCGTTGTTTTCCTCAAACCCATTTTAGATGGTGAAGATGGTGGAATTAGGTTGCCCTAGTTGGTCTAAAATGTTATTATGACTTATGGGTAAGTCTTAAGATGTGTTGTGAGTGTTTTAGATGAATTTTAGGTGCCCAAAAACAGTGATTTGTGCTCAAAATTGAAACTGTTATGACAGCCTCAATGTGTATTGCAGATTATGAAATTGAAAACTAATACCACATCTAAAGCATGAATTGAAAGCTGAAAGGATAAAACTCATTCACTTAACCATGTCATTCACCATTCAATGTGTAAACTTGAAAGAAAAATGTGAAGTGAAGACAAGAACAACTTGTCAATTATAACAGAAAATTACTTTAGATTCTATCACTTAGCCACACAAGTTATCCCATCAAAAGAAACTTGTTGAAGATAGAGGTACTTGCTGAAAAGAAAAACTAAATCCTACACCATTCACATGTCCATGAGTACCTTTGCAAACTTGAATGAAACTGAAAACGTGAGAGATATGTTTGCCCAATAATAGATCACTACTTAAACATAAATATATGTTGCATTTAGATGTGCTATTGCTTAGAAAGAAGTGAAACTCAAAGCATGTAAACGAAGCTATGCATCTAAGATTTGAACTAAGATTAGCATATGTGTGATATCTAACTCTAGAACATTTTAAACATATATGCAATAGAAATCATCCACATATTACCATCCTAGCCATACAATATGGGGATGTCTCTCCCAAGGTGTAGGCAAGTTAACTTTAAACAAAACTTGAAATGTAAATGAGCAAACCACTCACAATGGCACAAGGTGGAGGCAAGCCTACCAATGTTGTGCCAAAGAGGGTTGGAAAGAAAAACTTAAACAATTATTATTATGCTAGCCACACAACCTTGTCTTGTGGACAAGTGGGGCAAGAAAATAAATAATGCTTCAAAGAAATCTAAAATCTAGCCCAACGATTTTGGGGGGGTTGGCCTAGCCAATCACTCTCCCAAGGTGTAGGCAACTAAAACTTCTTGAAAACAAAATACCCAAATGCAAAAAGATACAAGAGAATGCAACCCTTAAGGGAACTTCCCGGGGGCTTGCTACAATGCTAGAATAGATGGGAGATAGAAAAGAGAAAGTTACCCAACTATTGGAAACTCTTTGGGAGTGTTGTGAGAGTGGATTTCAGCAACATATCCACTTGTTTCTGGTAAGAACCTGCAAAAAACAGCAAGCAAATGTTTGTTGGAAATGTTGCACAACACAACAAAGTTAAGAAAAAATTATGGTTTTTCCGCAGAAATTTTTCACATAAAATCTCCAAGTGAAATGTAAAATTATTTGACCTATCTAAGATGGTTAGCTAACTGAAATATATGATGAAATGAAACAGAAATATAGGACTAAACAAACTAGGAGTTTAAGTAAAGCTTGAGGGAAGACTCCTCCTTGAGGCTTTCCCAACAATCCCTTGAAGTGAACCTGCAAAACTTAAGACAAATAGTGAAGCATGGAATAGATAATACGTATGGATAAGCTAACTACTTAAAATACTTCAAAGAACTAGCTACCCAACATAAATAAATCAGCAAGACTACTCTTTGTTAATCTACCCAAATAAACTACTTCATTCAAGATCTATTCAACACTACCCAAATGGACTCAAATACCACAATATCACCTCATATGAAGAATGCAACCAGAATACTCTTGGTGATTCAAAAATCCTCCAAAGCTTTATTAATCCAAAGTGAGAATGTTGCAGCAACAAGTTGCTCCAAGACTCTCAAGAGCATATGAGTGAGATGGCAAGAGCAAGAGAGTGGGGCGAAATTCCAGTATAGCAACATTAGCTCAAAGAATGGTGTTGAAATGAGAGGAAGAGGGCTCTATTTATACCTCAAAAGGCAAAGTGAAGGCACTTGGATGGATGCCAAGTGTTGCAAATCCAAGCAAGTGAGGGAGTCTCTAGAAGAGGGGTGCAAATCTAGGGTTTGGGGCATGGATAGAAGAGGTGGAGTGAGTGAGTGGGGTGTGGGACCAAGCAATGGTGATGTGGGAGGCTAGAAAGGGCGCACCTCATGAGGGAGGGGCCCACACATCATTTAATTGACATTTCCTAAGGTTTGGGTGTGAGGGGGCGCAAATCCCCCTAGGGGGCGTGAGAAAATGAGTGAGGGAATAGGTGAGGGGGTGTATGAATGTTATAAGGTGGGTTGGGTAGTCTAGGGATGACCCTCTTTGCTCTTTTCCATCTTTACATTGACCCATTAACTCATTTTTACAAAAATTACAAATTTGACTTAGCAATAAAAATTGTTGTTTTCACTGACTTTGACTCCGGGTGGACAAATGACTGGCAAAACTTGTCTGATTGAGCTGAAACTTGGTCCATGAGTGTAGGGGGTGCCTTTCCATTTTATTTGAGCACAAATACCCCTATCAAAAGCCCAAAGACCTAGTTTTTACAATAATTGCTCAAAAACATTTAATTAATTAAATAATTAAAATCTCAATCTTAGGAAAATTAATTAAATTTAATTAATTAAAAAAAACCTATCTAGACTCGACGAAATTCCGCGAAACTTTCTACAATGTCTAACATGGTAATTTACATCATTCCTAAACAAAAGCTACCAAAGGATGAGACCATTAGAACGTTGTTCACCACTTTGGAGGAATTATTGCAAGTGTGAGGAAAAAACTCATGGGAAATCAACCAGGCTGAAAAGTCCAATTAACAACCTGAGGATAAAAAACCCTCAGTGAAAAGAACTCTCCTAGTGAAAACATCCCAAGGTACCTGACCTAACTATGACCCATGCAGACCTATTACATTATTAACCCACGCAGGGGTGCGGAAATTCTGTTTACAAAATTTTGTGTTGGAGGCATAAATTGCCCAGTAGAACCAAATTGTCTTCAACATACTTGCATCTAATGATGCCTATCTTCGTGGCACATGGAGTTGACCCCCTAGTTGAATAAGCGGTCAACACAACTCATGGATGGTAGTACGGATGGAAGTGTATCGGGCTTACTAGACCAAGTGTCTCATCATAGACAACTCCCTTTGTTTGTGAGAATCCTCTAGCTACAGATCTCGCTTTGTATTTCTCGATACTTCCATCGACTGCATGCTTGATCTTATAGATCCACTTGGAAGTCACCACAGACTTCCCTTCTGGTCTCTGAACAATATCTCATACATCATTCTTTAAGATATACTGGTATTCTTCTGTCATGGCATCTTGCCATACCTGTTCACCTGTTGCTTCTTCATGACAAGAAGGCTCAAAATCAATGAAGTGGCTCATGACTGAAGGGTAGCTCGAAAATCTCTTTTGCTTTCTCGGGCTGTGCCTTGAGAGGCTTGTATGTTCATATGCCTCCTACAGAGTTTGTCGAGCCTAGGCAGGCCTTTTATGCCCTACTGCAATATCTCTGGGCATATCAACTGGAGCAACTGGATCAACTGGAATAATGTATGTCTCTCTCTGAAGTGTTGAACAGGGAGAAGGTGTTGTCTCGTTGTTAATCTCCATCTGAGATTCTCCGGATCTTTTACATGCTATATCTTCTTGTCTCAATTTGTTTCTGACCAGGGATGTAGATCTGATAGGTCTTCGAAGATTCATTGTTATCTCATAAATGTATCCTTTCTCCCTGAAGGGTCTAGCTTGGACCTCTTCTCTTTGGGTACATGAAAATACACTAGGCACCCAAATATTCTGAATTGTCCAATCTCGGGCTTCACTTCGGTGAAGGCTTCTTCAAGAGTTATGTTTCTTCAAAATCTGGTGAAGACTCCTATTCTGAACATATATTGTGTCATGCATGCTTCTGCCCACAGAATCATAGAAAGATTATGATCATGCATTATTGCATTGGTTGCCTCAATGATGGTTCTATTTTTCCTTCTTCTCAAATAGTTTTGACTCCCTCTGAAGTCTGAAGTATAACCATCTTCCTTTGTTGTTAACTTGCTTGGAACAAGAAAACAAATGAAAGGAAACAAGACAAAAATATCTCCTAAAAGAGAATAATGAGTACATCTCTAGAAGCAAAACAATTTAAGGATTGTTGTCACAGCTACAACACCTACTTGTAATGTAGCAAACTTTAGAGATGTAGGTGTTGACCACCTATTCAACAAGGGGGTCAACTCCATGTACCATGAAGATATGCACCAGCAGGTGCTACCAGGTCAGAGACTTACTGGTTCTACAAGGCAGTTTTGGCCTTCATCACTTCTTTTTGTATTGGAATTTCTGCTCCCCTACGTGGGATTATAATGTAATGGGTCTGCATGGATCATAGTTAGGTCAGTTGCCTTAGGACTTCATCATTAGAGGAGTCCCTTTCACTGAGTGTTTTTTTTCCTCAAGTTATTAATTTGGCCTAACCAGCCTTATTAATTTCCCTTGAGTTTTTCACTCTCACAAATAATTCCTCCAAAGTGGTGAAGGCGTTCTAATGGTCTAGCCCTCTGGTAGCTAGTGTCTAGGAATGTTGTAAATGACCATGTAAGACATCTCCTAAAGTTTTGCGGAATTCTGTCGAGTCTAGATAGGTTTTTTTTAATTTATTAAAATTTCCTAAGTATGGGTAATTTTAATTAATTTTTGATGAAAAATGTAAAAACTAGGTCCTTGGGCTTTTGATAGGGGTATTTGTGCTCAAAAGAAATGGAATGAGACCGCCTACACCCTTGGACCAAGTTTCAGCTCAACTGAACAAGTTTTGCTAGGTGTTTGTCCATGAGGAGTCTTAGTCAGTCCAAAACAGCAATTTAATTGCTAGTCTTGACATAGTCAAAATGTCAAATTTTGTAATTTTGAGTTAAATGGTTGGAGAGAAAGTGGGAGAACTTGCCCAAACCCATACCTAAGCCATCCTAATCCCTTTCCTAACGTTTTACACCCCCTCACTTAGCATTCACTTCATACCACTCACTCCCCTAGGAAACTTATGCCCCCCTTAATGAGCATGTTGTCCCAACACATGAAATGATTAAGGAAACACCCACTAACCCCTAGTGCGCCCTCCTAATGTCTAAACTAGAGTATTGGGTGAGCTAAAAGGTGTTTCCCCTCCCCCCTTGCTCATCCCTCATCCCCCTCACCTCTCCAAAACCCTAAAAGTGCGCCCCCCTTGAGATGATCAGTTTTGCTTGGGTGTTGACACTTGGAAAGCATCCAAGAGGGGTAGCTTTGCCCTCCCAAGTATAAATAAAGGCCCTATCACCCTCATTTCTCATCTATTCTCAGTGTATTGTTACTATACCCAAATCTGTCCCACTCTTCTCTCTCTCCCATATTGCTCTCTCTCATTTCTCAAGCTTGTAGCAAGTATTTGCTCAAGCTTGCTTCTAATAAAAGAATCTTTGGAGGAAATCGTTGGCATTGGGAGCAGTTGTATCCTCCTGTGCACTCAACCTGCTACTATCATCTGTGCCTGGATCCCATATAGATGTATCCAGACTCGTGCTATGGTCATCCTGACTGCTAAAGAGTGCATCCTCATCCATGCAATCTGATCCTGGAAGTAAGTGCTCCATCCACCTGTCAGCCTCTGCAATCTGCTCAACCAATGGAGTCTCCAATAGTTGTGACTCTATCTCCTCTGGCTGACCTGTATGTGTGAGGTCAACTGCCGGTACGTCTTATGCCTCCTCCTGGATCTGTGGGTCTACCTGTCCATGGTGTGCATCCCTCACACAAGGCTCATCAACCCTATCTGACATGCTATTGCCCTCCTCATGTGACGTGGCTATCAGGGGTGTCTGGAAGGATGACATATGTGTCACGGCCATCATAGGAGTCTCATCATCTCTAGGTGCTAACACATGTGAATCCTCACTAGTGTCACCACTCTGCTGAGGCGTAAGGTCATCCATGGTATGTGACATGTCTGCTAAGACACTGGTGCTATCATCCTATCCATCCAGCTGCCTATCCACTACACAAGGGTCATCATCCTCCTCAAGCGTGCAAGCATCACTAGCCTCTGTGCAAGAGTCATCATCACTATCCTCTGAGGTAGAGTCATTATCACTAGCCTCTGTGCAAGAGTCACTGTCATCATCCGACAGCTCCAAATCCTCATCATCACTATCATAGTGTACCTCAATGATATGCTTCTTACCCTTACCCCTACACCTATGATCTGGTTCCCAAAGCACCTTGCAACTGTAGCAACGTTGCGTGCTCCTAATGGGTGTGGGGTTTCTCTGTGCTTCCCTCCATCTAGCTGCTCTAGCTCTGCCTCCCTCTGTTATGCTGGTCCAATATGTTACCTCATCTTCGCTCCAACTGGGGTTTTTCATGGATATAAACTTTTGGAGCGTTATTAGAGGCCCAAGTCTCTCACAAAGTGCATGATATTCTCTTTCACAACTCACAGCTATTCCAACAAAAT
>ML842122.1:8423-23812 GCA_009831015.1 Picea engelmannii
TAGGGTCCTAGTGGGACCAGAAGTGATCCAAGAAATGGAAGATCAAATGCAAACCATAAGACAAAGGATTAAAGAAGCGCAGGATCGACAGAAGAGTTATGTCGATGCGCACCGAGTCGACCGTAGTTATGAGGTCAGTGATCAAGTCTTCTTGCGGGTTAAACCACATAAGAGTTCGATCAAGTTTGGAAAGGGAGATAAACTCTCTCCTAGGTTCATGGGACCTTTCAAGATTGTGGAGAGAAAGGGGCCCATGGCCTATCGACTAGCCTTGCTTGATTCTTTGAGGCGTATGCACGATGTTTTTCATGTATCTGTTTTGAGACATTATATTAGCGATCCTATGCATGTGATTGAAATGAGTTCCTTATAGGTATCGGATGAGGGATCACTCACGGCTGAGCCTATCCACATCTTATATCATCGCATTCGAAAGTTACGACATCGAACGATAGATCAGGTCAAGGTACAGTGGGACAGTTATAGTCCGCACTCGACGACCTGGGAGGACGCATATGATATGCGCCAGCAGTTCCCATTTTTGGTTTGATAGATAGACTTATGATACTGTGGTACTTGTATTTTGGCATTGATACTGAGAAACTTCAGGACGAAGTTTAGACCAAGAGGGGGTGTATGTAACATCCCTCTCTGGCACACTGAGAAAACTTATTCTTTGAGGACACTTGCTCGCAAGTGATCTGGACTTTTATGATGTTAAAACATTTATCCTTGATTATGATGCGTTATGATAGATGACATGATGTCCTACTGATTTGACATAGACGGGTTTTATTTACTCAGTTTTATTGAGTGTCCAGGGTTTGGACCTTGAGGATGCAGAGGCATCAGTGGAACCCCTTGGACTCCGGATTGAGTCAGGGAGTGTGCTCTTTGGGTTGATTTATTTACTGTGATATTTCATTGATTTGATGATATGATGTTGACATGTTCTGACACGATTATTGATGATGCAGGATGATGATAGCTTGCTGGCCAGACTCACATATGGAGTAAAGGGGCCACACTCGATTTCCAGAGAGGTTGAGGGAGAGGTGTGGACAACAGCCCTGCCACAGCCTACTAGCACTCCCGCCGTGGATCGAACTGTAGGTTAACGATTACCTAGTTCGAGAGGATCCACGATACCATGAGGGAAGACTGCGGCAGTCGCTCACGATGATTCTAAGAGGCACGCAATAAGGTGGGGGCCTTATTCCTTAGAGCCCTTAGTCTCCCACAAGTTCACCCGGCGGAGTGTTGACTCCAGGGGTTATAGATGTCTACCAATCAGTCAAGTTGGCGAGTGGCATCCTTGGAGCACGTGGTGCATCTTGAAGGGAACGTCGCCCAAAAGAAGCACAAGTTGGCGAGTGGCACCCTTGGAGCACGTGGTGCATCCTGAAGGGCACGTTGCGAAAAATAAACATAAGTTGGCGAGTGGCACCCTTGGAGCACATGGTGCATCCTGAAGGGCATGTCGCGCAAAAGAAACATAAGTTGACGAGTGGCACCCTTGGAGCAGGTGGTGTGTCCTAAAGGGCACGTCGCGTTGATGTTGATGAAGGAACAAACCTAGATGGCCCTAAGACATTTAACACATTAAGAAATTCTTAAGCTACTTCCCCAATTAAATGTCTCCTAGTTCAGAATCTAAGTCCTAAGTCTAAAACTTCTCAAGGTAAAATTTTAGTCTAACCTTAAGAAAAAGGACCCTAAAAATAAAAATAAAAATTTAAACAAAAACCCACTTGAGTAATAGTTTAGTCTTCATAAAATTCTTGGGGTAAATGAAGAGAGTAAGAATTTAATTAAAAATAGTGGATTTAAAAATTTGCAGAGAAGAAATTATTTATTAACTTGTGAAAATACAAAGATATTAAATTAATAATAAAAGGGAAAGATTTAATAACACAACTGCCATTTTGGGCTTTAATAAAAAGGGGAAAGAAGGAAATAATAAGAATTAGGAAACTAAGTAATGGAGGAAACTTAATAAAGGAAACATGGGAACTTATGGTAAAAGGCAAGGTCAACATAGTAAGGAATCTGCAATTAAGAACCTGTTAATCTGAACTAATTTAGTAACATCTTTTTTTTAGGAAAGTATTTAAAACATGTAAGGGGATCTAGGAACACCTAGGAGTAAATTTAGGAGCGACTCTAGGTGGGTGAGGGATTTGAGAGAATTAATAAATTTAAAGAAAATATTTATTGGAGAAAAGAGGGGGATGGACGACACTTGTGCGATGGAGAATATTTAGAATATTTTATTGAAACTTAATTTAAAATGTGAATTAGGAAAGTTTGTGGGTCTCAAAAATCTATAAAATAAAAGGGAGATGAGGAAGAAAGGGGCGGCTATTAGCGTAACGTTACGCTACCGGATTTGTGACTTCACTAATTACTTGTGAGGAGTTGGGATTTTCTTAGCTTGGATTGGAGTGGTAGCTCAGCCTTGCGAGGCGAGCTGGGAAGCTAGATGTTCCATATGGAAAGAGTGTGGCCCCTTTGTAGCTCGGGGGGCTAAGGGGGAAGTAGAGTACCCCTAGAAATCGGCTGGGAGGTACCGGTGAGGTCTAGGCGGTCGACGAGCAGGATCGGCATGGAACGACGGACGACACCAGGAGCAAGCATTCAGGAAAAGGTACGCTTTCTGGTTGAATGATAGACGGATGTAAGATTTATGTTTAGGATCTTGTTGAAATATTTGGTTTTCATACTTTGACAAATATCATTGTGTAAGGGGTGAGAAATATAGATTACCTCTGTTGTTTAGATTAGATAATAGATGGAAAAGAATATTCTTTCGTAATTGTTAATATGTAAGGGATGTAAGATTTTCCTTCAGAATTGCATTTGTACCAAGATATAGGTTGCCTCTGCACTAGGATAATGACGTTTGCTTGCGATTAAAGAAAATCTAGAGTCTGTATTTAATGGGTAGTCATTGGTTGTTGGTTGGCGATGAAAATAGGTTCCAAGGCTGTGCTAAGGCTTCGGGATCTTGCAGCTGCCTCTGTTTTTTTTTTTTTTATAGTTATTATGCCTAGCCGAACCTCGGCCCTTAAATCCCCAAGGGATTATCACACAATTGACTGGCCTGAGACTTGGTTCCCTCCTTCTTGGCAGCCTTGCTTGGCGGTTGGCACTTGAGCATTGAATCTCAGCTTTTATTTTGGCGATGCTCTCATCACATTCCTCGTCTTTTGTTTTTTCTTGCCTGCGCTTGACGTATGATAAAAAATGTGTAAGTGTGTTTTGCTTCTGGAATTTAGGATTCGCATGGTAATATTCCTGGCGAATTGATGGAGGATACCCACGTGCTACCTCCACATATTCTCTCAGTTTCTGTTGTATTTTTGTTTTTTGCAATCTTCATGTTATAACTCGGTGGAGGATACCCAGTGGATTTGCGCCCTTGAACTCTGCGAATTTCTTCTACGTGTGTTGTTTATCTCGGCATTCTGATTGTCTAATTTTTCCCTTCGATTTATTGTGTATCTCAGCGATTTAATGGTTAAATTTTTTCTGCGTTTGGTCGTTTATCTCAACGCTGATTGTGAAAAGAAAAATTTCTCTGCGTTTTTAAGTTAGAATCTCTCTGCATTTTGGTTGGGGGTTCTTTGCGATTAGGCTGAGGACACTCACTCATTAACCACTATGAACTCTGCAATTGGTATTCCTTTTTATCTCTGCATTTTGCTTTATTTTAATTTATGGACGAATTGTTCTAGAACATCGGCCATGCATTCAAAATTTTCTCCTCTGATAACCATAATCCCTTTTTATTCTTTATAGAATGTGATTCATCGTGGGTAGTAAGTGTTGATACCTGTTGATTTTGGGGTAAATTTCCTTCTGCACGTGCTTTATTTCCCCGCACGTTTTCCTGGGGAACCTCCCTTCTAGAAATGTTTCCATTACTTACCTATATGTTACATTCGCTGCTTGGCGAAGCTGCCAGCTCTCAGCCATAGGCGATTCCAATCCTGGCCCTTCCTGTATTAAGCTGACCGTTTCATTCACCACTCCCGATGGGATTCTGACGCCTGTACTGACAATGCCTTAACTGTACCTGAATCGTTGGTTGCGATTCATTATAGTAAGGGAATTATTTATGGTCTATTTATTTATGATTTATGAATCAGGATTTATTTTATAACTGTTTTATGACTTAATTATTCCAGCCAACTTGTAACTTCCCCTATGAACTGGTTTTTCTTTTATTGACTGGTGAACACCGTACCTGTCATTATTGTTCAGTCTCTTTTTAAATATTTTTAAATGTTTAGGTTACTTTAAGAAGGAACCCAATCCCTTGCATCTTTGACTGTTGATTGATTATACACCTGCACAGTATACATCTGCATAGTATAGTTCGTAGTGTTAAATGATTGTAAATGTGTTTAAGTATTAGCTCATTGCCTGGAATAAATTAAAAGAAATTATAACTTGTGTTCCCTTCTTTTTATAATTTTAGATAATTAAAACATATGATTGCAGGTGAAATCTCGAGTCATGTGCATGTCAGTTAGACTTATAGTAATTGAGTGGTAGTTGGTAAGTTTAAACTAATCCAAGAACAGTCTGTTGATGCTCTACATTTGGAATTATTATAACCTTGGCAGAACTACTTATTTGCGTGGTAAGGGATTAACTAGCACTAGTGAAGAAGGACTTGATTTTTAGGATGAGAAATTGACCTTGTTACATGAGAAACGAATGTGGATTATAGATTGCAGTTAGGAGGGATAATGTCAACATTCTGTTATTGTAATTTGTGTAGGTGAAGTTACCATAATATATTGTTATCGCAAATGAAGATGTAATGATAATACACTACAAAATAAAATGTTGACGTTTGGTAATTGTCAAATGAAAGTTATGGATTCTTATTGCGATATTATTGCAACATAAAATGAAAGGCTATTATGATTAGTAATCTATCTGTTGGCAACCTACAAGAAGTGAGGAATTTGATCTTAGGTTTGCAAGTTATTTAACATGAATGTAATATGAAGGAATGTAAGATAATGTAATGCTAAGGCATTAGTGTAACATTTTATGTTAATACTAATATCCAGGGTAAGATAAATGTTAATGGGTTCATCATTTATGGTAAGGATGTCACAGTTATTTATTATAGTTAATACAAAATTGCAATGTGATGGTTGCTAATGCAATTCGTTATGATATAAGGGTACCATGGGAATCATTTCATGACAATGCTTTTACCATTTGCTGTTAGTGATATCTTACATTTGTATTTTCCTTGAACAAAGAAAATAAGATTTCATGACTTAATAAATGGGGGAATTGAGATTAATTAGATTTTCCTTATGCTAAATGCACTCGTTGGTTAATGAAATTAAATGTAGTAATTGGCTGGTATTCAATCACTGTTGAGTCATAGAAATTTCCTTGTCATTAATATTGGTTGGTCATTTTCTGAGTCCTTTCGTCTTGCGTCTCCGTAGAGGACTTGGTCATTGTCAGTTTTGTTCTTGGTTGTATTAATTTCGTTGCTTAGTCTGTGTGTCGGGCAGGATGTAGACACCTCCATGTTCCTCAGAACAGTCGCCATCCTTGAGACCTTAAATGGTTAAAATCGATGGGAACATGGGCTTGAGCATTGCTTATGTGTCTTGGAGGTCCTAACCATTGCAGGGTAGGAAGGGCGGGTAGCCAGTCTTACTTATTATCGTTTGATCGTCGTTAAATACATGTTGTTACTGTTGTACATCGTATGTCATCTTGTTGTGTTCATCTTTCTTGTGTCTTGTTAGTCATCGGGTGGTGACGTAGGGTCAAGTGTGTCTGTTCCTTTTTACATGCGCACACACCTTAAACAAAAAAAAATTGCACCTGTTAAAGAGTTGTTGATGAATGGGAGGTATGTTACATCTTCATCTTATGAATATGCTTGACATGGTGAACATATTTATTCTTGATTTGTATATGCATCTTCTTTGAAATTTTATGAATCTGTGATGGGTGAAGAATATATGTCATGTAACTTATTCCAAATTTCTTTTGCTGATGAAAATTTACCAACCTTTTCTCTTACCAGATTAGGTAATCCTTCCCAGGTGAAATCCATTGCTATTCTATTATTCTTCCTCAATTCCTTCTTAGTTGCAGTATTTTCCCTTTTTGAACTATCATATCCTGTCACAACGGATAGCCAAATATAATGTCCCCGTGCCTGTAAAAATACTTTCGTGCTTATGCTCCCCATCTCATACTTAAAACCATTCTGACCATTAAAAATTGGTACTCCATTCTCAGAATAATCCATGATATCCCTCCAATAGTTAAATTGTTTCCTGAAGGAACCGACTCTCATACCAATTGTTGGATTACTGATAGGGGGGGTGAATTAGTAATAGATCAATTTAATTTTTTTTAACCATATAATCCAAGTGTTATATCAATGTATTATTATCATCCAATAACTGTAGATTAAATAAGAAATGATCAAATGAACAATCATACACATACACAATACACTAGTGTTTTACGTGGAAACCCAAAGAGAGAGAAAACCGCATAATGATTTTTCTTATATGTCTTGAAGAATTACATTCATTGGAAGAACCAACTTCCTTTGTTTTCTATATGCAACTGGAAGGAGGCTACAACTTGAGGGAATCTCCAACTCCCAAATTCTCTAGATACAACCAGAAGGAGGCTACACCCCCCTATGTTCTCCGGCTACAACTGGAAGGTGGCTACAACCACCTATCATTTCCCCTTCCAACCTCCCTAACATATAAGTATAATGATGGAACCATTGTTACACTATCAATGTGAGATATACTTCTGTAAACATGTAGCAATCAACTTGTAATCAACCTATACCATAAGCAAGTGCATCAACCATGCACCAACTTGTACAAAACCTATACCATGAACAAGTGCATCAACCATGCACCAATCCTATACAAAACCTGTGCCATGAAAAAGTGCATCAACCATACATCAAGCCTGTACAAAACATGTACCATGAACAAGTGCATCAACCATGCACCAAACCTGTATAAATAACCTCTCACAACAACTGGTCCAAACAACCTATCATAACAACATGTCTCATCAATATTATCAACCAAATCAGATATACTCACCAATATCAATCACCAAGACAACTATCAAAGATGTACATCAACCAACCATAACACAAAAACTCATAATCATCACCAAGATCAATATGCACTTCTAATAATATACAAATACAAGTATGATACATCATACATAAGCCATGTGTCAACAACACTATTAACAAGTGCCTCCAACCATGTACCAAGTATGTACCAATAATGTATCAACTACTCATCAACTATGACTCATAAAGATTGATGCAGGAGCATCATCAGTAGCCAAATGAGCGTGAAGGCAGAAGACAGCTGGAATACCACCAACACACGTTTTTGAAATGTTTTTGAAGCATTAATGAAATGGTTAGAGGGAAGCATACTTGCATATTGTAAACAGATCATGAGCGATTCACTCTCATCTGTAGAATGTAGAGGCATTTATGCATAGTTAATGAAAGTAGGTAGATTTGAATTATAGATTAGACATTTTAGAAGAGCAGGAGGGAAAATGGATATAGACACCCTTGTCTTTGTATTATTGGATCATTAGAACATAAGCAGAGAACTGTAACAGAGAGTTGTAGAGGAGAATCCATGTACAGGAGCTTTGAATTAATATATGAAGCTTGACACAGATTTCATGGTGTTATGATGTTTTCTGGTTATACATGGTGAATGGTATGCTTACAATTGTTTTATTCCGTCTGTTATGCATTTGTCATGATGCTATGTTGTGTATGTATGATTTCATGATTGAATGTTTGAAGTCTGAGAGAGAAAGAGAATGAGTTTCAATTGTTTCTCTTCCTGAGTGAGATTTCCTACAAGGAGTGCAGTGAAACGTCCGCAAAGAGTGCGTTGACAAAGGTTCAGAGTTTATCTATGAAATCTCATGAGGGTTACCATTGTTATCATTCTAGTAGAAGTGCAAGTGAAGCATAAAAGTCGTGCAAGGTGTGCGCAGGCTGGTTGAAAGATTAGAACTTATCAATCAAGGGGAGAGTTGAAAGATTGTTGTTGCAGAAGGTGCACAGAGTCGAAGAATCAAATACTTTGAAGTATTTGAAAGAGTTCCACAAGGAGTCCATGCAAGAGTTCTTTGGAGATTTGAGTTTGCGAGTTAAATATCAAGGAGGGATAGTACCTTTGAAGTATTCAAAGGAAGATGGAGATCAAAACACTTCAAGGGAAGGACGTTTTTTGCTTCACAGAGATTCTTGAGGAAGAAATCGAACGGTTGAAAATCTTCATGGAGAACATGTGAGCCACGAGGACTGTAGGATCCAGAGAAGTTGCAGGGTGGTTAGAGGAAGGCGAACTCATCACTCTAGGATCCAGAATCACCATGGACCGTTGACCGTGCTTTGCACAAACCGTCAGATCATCTTGGTATTTTGGGGATCCTGACTGTGAAGAGTGGAGCATAGAGGAACGAAAGTCTCGAATTCGTGAGTCGCAACAAAAATCTCCATGGAGTTTCTAATTTCGGCATTTTGCTTGTCGGAAAGAAAAGGAGGCAGCATTTGGGATCGAGAGTTTCGAGCTTGGGAGAAGCGGAGGGAGAGATCCATACCATGGATCAAAGCCGCATGAGAACCGTCAGATCTGAATCTGCGTGGAATATCACATATCATGAATAAGGAGGGAAGACCAAATTCTTTGGTTACGCGGATTCCCAAATAGCAAGAAGTAGGAGAAACCTCTTTGATATATCACGTATCGGCATCTCGGAGGTTGAAGGAAGTCAGTTTCGATTGAAAAAGTCACGATCTTGTGAGTTGTGAGGGCTCATGCAACATGTGGCACATCCTCTTGGTGGGATCCACATGGTTGATGGGTGGCATGAGAATAAGACACCCAGAGAGAGGAAGGAGTAGTGATAGGTGGTGGATGCATGTTGTTCAAAAAGGGAGTGAATACCTTGGTTGATTTCTCATGCTTCAGGATCTCATAAGAAAGAAGCACAAGGGTTCAACATCAGAAGTCGTGAAATTGGGAGTTCCAAGGGTCGCTGAAGAAGTCAAACCTTCATTGGCTTTCGCATCTCGGAATCTCATAAAAGGAGTGCCCGTAGATTCAACCATTCAACTCGCAAACCTGCGAGTTGTGAGAGAGACTAGAATTTAGCTCTAGTTGGTGGTTAAGCATGGAGGGCACTAATAAGAAAGAGCCATACCCATCGCATCTCAGGTATTATTGTTTGGAGAGGAGAAGTTGAGGGTATTTAACCTGTGAACATGTGAGTTGCGAAAGGTGCTTTTGCAAGGACCTGTGGATCAAAATTGTTAAAGGTTTCAACAGGGAGCCAAAGAAGCCACTTTGACTTAAGGAGAATTTAGAATGATCCTAAGAAGATCTTAGCCCAAGGGTTTGGGGTCTCCATCAAGTGGTATCAGAGCACAAAAAAAAATTATTTTCTTTCTGTAGTAGAGAGAAGGGAGAAAATTTTACAGCTATGCCGCCAAGAAGAAGAGATAGGAGATTACCTAATCCAGCAGAGGAAAGAGAAATGTCAAGAAGAAGAGATAGGCAAATACCTAATCCGGTAGGAGAAAGAGACATGCGTGAATTATGTTCCAGAATGCATCCTATGGAGATAGCACAGAGGTGCACAGTCGACATTGGGGATATCAGAGAGGATGAAAGTGAAAATGAAGCTAGAAATGAAGAAGTTGCAGTCAAGGATATTGCAGAAGAATGCCTATTCAGGGTTGTTGCAAGGATAGGTGCTAGAGAAAATATGGACATTCCCATGTATGAGGGAAACTTAGATGTTGAAGAGATTCTAGACCAGATTAGAGCTCTGGATAAATACTTCGACTATGAGGATGTCGAGGAAGACAAGAAGGTCAAACATGTCATTACCAAACTTAAAGGGCATGGAACACTATGGTGGGATGAACTGCAAGCTGATAGACACTGCAAGGGCAAGCAGAAAATCAAGAGCTGGGATATAATGGTTGCAAAGATGAAATCCAAATTCATACCCAAGGATTATCAAATCACTCTATTCCAAAGGATGTAGAATTTGAGACAGAAGCTGATGTTAGTGAAGGAATACACTGAAGAATTCTACAAGATAAACATCAGAGTGGGTCATCAAGAAAGTGATGATGAAAAGGTTTCCAGGTACATGAATGGTCTATGATATGAAATTCAATATAAGATGAGCATGATGATCATTTGAACTGTAGAAGATGCATATCAGATGGCTTTGAAAGCTAAAGAAAAGTTGAGACGGAAGCAAGGTCAAAGAGGTCGAGGTAGAAGTCAAGCTAGAGGCAAAACAATTGCCCAAGACAGGACTCAAAAATCTAAAGAAGAAGGGAAGAAACCTCAAAATCAACCTGAGAGAGGGGGAAGCTCACAGAGAGGGCAGTATGCTAATAGAAACACTTTTCCTTGAGCCAAAGGAAGAGGAAGAGGCAGAGGTGGTGAAGTGAAATACTTTGTCTATGGAAAAATCAGACATAAATCATATGAGTGTCCAAATAAGAAGAAAGATGGTGGTGAGACTCACATTGTTGAAGCTCAAGGAAGGAATGTTGAGGCAAAAGATGCTGAGGACAAAAGATCCTTGATGATGAGGAAATTTCTCTTAACGCCAGAGAAGGAGGTAGAGAACCCAACCCAAAGAAACATAATTTTTCGGACTACTTGCAAAACCAAAGACAAAGTATGCAAAGTTATAGTGGATAGTGGTAGAACAGAAAATCTCGTATCTACAGAGATGGTAGAAAAGTTGGAGCTAGAGACTATCGTACATCCAAGCCCATACAGAGTTTCATGGCTACAAAAAGGACATCAAGTAAATGTCACTAAACAATGTTTGGTTGAATTTAAAATAGGAGGATATAAAGATGAAATATTATGTTATGTCATTCCCATGGATGTTTGTCATCTATTGCTAGGTAGACCATGGCAATATGACAGAAATGTGATTCGTGATGGGAGAAATAACACATACACCCTAGAAAATAATGGGAGAACGCACATGTTGTTGCCGATTAAGGATAAATAAGTAAAAACAGAGACAAGCAACATTGTACTTATCATGAGTGGGAAGGAACTTCTTAATGAGGTTAAGAAGAAGGAAGATACACAATTTGTTGTGGTCAGGAAGCCTAAAATTGTTTTGACCAATACAAGAGTGAATGATTTACCAAGGGAAATCTAGAAGTTGCTGGAAGAATTTGTTGATATAGTAGTGGAAGAACTACCTTGTTCATTGCCACCGATCAGAAGTATAAGCCATCACATTGATCTTATACCTAGAGCCAATTTACCAAACAAAGCAGCGTACAAATTGACGCCACAGGAGAATGAAGAAGTCAAGAGATAGGTCCAAGATTTAATGGATAAAGGATTGATTAGAGAGAGATTGAGTCCATGTGTTGTTCCAACAATGCTCAACCCAAAGAAAGACGAAGGTTGGACGATGTGTACAGACTCAAGGGAAATCAATAATATTACCATCAGATACAGGTTTCCATTGCCAAGGATGGATGATTTGATGGATTGCTTAAGTGGAGCAAGATTCTTTTCAAAAATTGATTTGAAAAGCAGGTATCATCAGATTTGTGTGAGAGAAGTTGATGAATGGAAGACAACATTCAAAACGAATGAAGGGTTGTATGAATGGCTTGTTATGCCATTTAGCTTAACGAATGCACCCAGTACTTTCATGAGGTTGATGAACAAATTCCTGAAGGATTTCATTAGGAAATTCGTCATTTTATATCTTGACGATATATTGATTTTCAGCAAAACAGAAGCAAAGCATTTAAAACATTTAGCTACAGTGATGAGGAGATTACAGCAAGAGAAATTGTTGATAAATATGAAGAGATCATCATTTATGAGGACATAACTCATTTATTTGGGTTTTGTTATCTCTACAAATGAGTTGAAGATGGACCCGGAAAAGGTAAATGCAATTAAGAATTACCCATCACCGAAAGGTGTGTTTGAAGTTCGAAGCTTCCATGGTTTAGCTAGTTTCTACAGGAAATTCATCCGAAATTTCAGTGGGATTAGCGCACCAATGATGGATACAGTGAAGAAAAGACACAAATCTTTTAATTGGACAGAGGAAGCAGAAAAGAGTTTCACCCTACTGAAGAAGAAGATCACAGAGTAGCCAATTTTGGTTTTGCCAGATTTTAGCAAGACATTTCAGGTCAAGTGTGACGCGAGTGGGTTTGCAATTGGAGAAGTTTTGAGCCAAGATGATAGGTCAGTTTCATACTTCAATGAGAAATTGAATGAAGCAAAGATTAAATACTCAACATATGACAAGGAAAACTATGTTGTCATACAAGCGTTGAAGAAATGGAGACATTATTTGGTCCCTAAAGAGTTTGTTTTGTACAACAACAATCATGCTTTACAATTCATGACTCAACAGGAGAAGTTGAACCATAAGCATGCTAAATGGGTTGAATACATGAAGAATTTTACTTTTGTGACTAAGAATATTTCTGGAACTGCTAACAAAGTTGTTGATTCTTTGAGCAGGAAATGTTTGCTTATGCAGGAATTTAGGGTCAAAACTTTGGGTTTTGATAACCTCAAAGAAATATATAGGGATGACCCAGATTTTAAAGAAGCATATGAAGTGTCTGAGAATCCAGTTCTCAGGGACATAATCCAATGGAATAAATATATTATCCAGGATGGATTAGTATTTAGGGGCAATCAGCTATGTATTCCAAAATGCTCCATGAGGGAGAATTTGCTGAAATAAAAACACAGTGGAGGATTGGCCAGACATTTTGGTCATGATAAGATGTTCTCAAAGCTAAATGGCTCATATTTTTGGCGAGGGATGAGGACAGATGTTGGAAAATTTGTGGACAGGTGCAGAATTTGTCAGCACACAAAAGGGAGAAGGCAGAACACAGGGTTATACCAACCATTACCCATACCAGAAAGGTCGTGAGATGCAGTGAGCATGGATTTTGTATTGGGATTGCCAAAGAAACAAAGAGGTTGTGATTCTATCTTTGTGGTAGTAGATAGATTTTCCAAGATGGCACATTTCATACCATGCCAGAAAACCAGCGACGCAACTCATATTGCGAACCTATTTTTCAAAGAAGTCATCAGACTTCACGGTTTGCCAAGGAGCATTGTTTTTTACCAAGATACAAAGTTCATGGGACATTTTTGGAGGATTTTATGGAAGAAGATGGGGACAAGTTTGTCTTTTATCTCAACTTATCATCCTCAGATGGATGGACAGACAGAAGTTTGTGAACAAAAGCTTGGGAGATTTGTTGAGGAGCTTAGTGACTGAACACCACAGTCAGTGGGATCACATTCTTCCATAGGTGGAATTTTATTATAATGATTCTATCAATAGAAGCACAGGGTAGAGTCCATTCCAAATAGCATATGGAATGCATCCAAGGGGAGATTTTGAATTGAAATATTCAAAACTAGTTGAATTCAGGAGTGCTAGTGCAGAAGAATTTACAGAAGGAATGAAGGAGCTTCACAATTGAGTCAAGGAGCGATTGCAGAGTTCAAATCAAGAATAAAAGCATAGAGCAGATGAACATAGGTGAGAACTTCAATTTGAATTTGGTGATCTGATTCTTTCACATTTGAGGAAGGAGAGGTTCCCAAGGGGAACATATAACAAACTGAAAATGAAAAAGATTGGACCATGCAAGGTCGTGAAGAAATTCAGGTAAAACACATATGAGATTGAATTACCCGATGGTAACAGAATCTCACCAATATTCAATGTTGCAGATTTGTACCCTTACTGCAAGATACCAAATATATAAAATATGCAGAACAAAAATAAAATGCTAGAAATGGCAGAATAACAGTAAAATATCCAGCATAATCTTCACAATACACAGAAATGATATACGAAATAGCAATAGAAATAACACTTTGATTCAGAAAGCAATGTTCACAGGCCTCTTCAAGGGGGAAACCTACAGTTGAGCAGCACTATGTTACAATAATCTCCAAGATAGGGTTCTCATACCCTCGACCCTTATTTATACTAAATATGTCTATTAAGAGAAGCATCTAGAGGAAGATCCTTCTAGAAGAGGAAGCTTCTATTAGGTCTTCTTACATCTGCCTTATTCTATTTTATTGAAAGGCCTTATTAATATTGACCTTTATTACATCCGAATACATTGATATACCTATGTGTAGGTTAGGACCTTAACATGTCCGCCCCCTTAAAAACAACCTTGTCCTCAAGGCTTGAGATGTGGAAACTGCTGCAGAATGGTAGTTGGTTCCCAAGTGGCATTTGTTGGAGTCATATCTTTCCACTCTACTAGCACTTCCTTGATGGTTCTTTGATGCAGGCGACACTCACGCTGGTCCAAAAATACTTCTGGCTATAGCCAAATGGATCCTTCTTTAGCTAACTCTGGAAGGTTGGTTTGAATTTGGCACCTGGTTCCAATCACCTTCTTCAAGCATGAAACATGAAAAACAGGATGTAGCTTCGACTTACTGGGCAGATCTAACTGATATGTGACTTGTCCCACATGCTTGAGAACTGTGTAAGGGCCATAAAATTTAGGTCCTAGCTTCTGACAATGCTTGGCCTCGAGGGAAGTTTTCTTATATGGTTGTAGTCTCAAAAACGCCTAATCCCCTTCTGCAAATTGTCATTCAGAGAGACCTTGATCTGCTTGCTGCTTCATTCTATTATGTGCCATGACCAAGTTCTCTTTAAGGGTATGAAGGATATTATCTCAGACTGTAATTGTTTGGTCAACCACCTGGACCTTCGAGGTACCCGGTAAGTATGAGAGAATTGAAGGTGGCTTCTTTCCATATACTGCTTCAAAAGGAGTCATGCGAGTGGTTGTATGGTATGTAGTGTTGTACCACCATTCGGCGAGGGGTAACCATTGAGCCCACTGGTGTTGTTTTTCAGAGGAAAATCACCTCAGATATGTTCCCAAACACTTGTTGACAACTTCCATTTGACCATCCATTTGGGGATGATAAGCTGAGCTGATATGCAATTGTGTACCTTGTAGCTTAAACAACTCTTGCCAAAAATTGTTTGTGAAAGTTGGGTCTTGATTGGAAACAATCGAGTGCGGCATGCCATGAATCTTGAAGACCTGGTCCATGAAAATTTGAGCCACTGTGGATGCAATAAATGGGTGGGGAAGAGTGCAAAAATGAGCATACTTGGAAAGGCGATCCACCACCACCATTATGACTGATTTATTCCCCGATTTGGGTAAGCCTGTAATAAAGTCCATAGAGATATCCTTCCAAATAGCAGGGGGAATCGGA
>ML842122.1:28153-39983 GCA_009831015.1 Picea engelmannii
AAACAGATGCGCGGCAATAGATCTCGTCGGTTTAATTTGTTTATGTTTATATTTATGTTCCCTAAGGGTTAGGTATTCAAGGGTTCTACAGACAAGGGTTTGCCCTGTGCTATAACTCTCTGATATACATGTCGGGTCCAATAGTAGTACTCAGTCCAATATCTCAGGGCGCTAACTAAGGAGGATAGACCATACCCTTAGCCATACTACCTGACTACCCAGGTACTAGAGAGTATCTTCCTGAGTGTTGTTCTCAATGACACTATAGCTGTCCGATGGCCGATAGGTTTATCTAAAGAGGGCTTCAGGAAATCTAGGCCGATCCGTACATAGGTGTTGTCTGATGTGATACCACTCGAAGGGGTACCAACAGGGGTTACAAGGGTGGCCAACAGATGTGCGCTTAAGAACCACTTGTATTTCGTGCATGTATGAATCCCTCAACCGCGGGCTTATGCATGTAATGACAGATCTTTGTGGCTTAAAGACGCCAGAATACGTCTCTACCCTGAAAAAAAATTACCCACAATTTCTTCCAAGGAAAGTTCTCTGATACCACTTGGAAGATACCAGATATATAAAATATGCAGAACATAAATAAAATGCTAGAAATGGCAGAATAACAGTAAAATATCCAGCATAATCTTCATAATACATAGAAATGATATATGAAATAGCAATAGAAATAACACTTTGATTCAGAAAGCAATGTTCACAGGCCTCTTCGAGGGGGAAACCTCCAGTCGAGCAACACTATGTTACAATAATCTCCAAGCTAGGGTTCTCATACCCTTGACCCTTATTTATACTAAATATGTCTATTAAGAGAAGCATCTAGAGGAAGATCCTTCTAGAAGTGGAAGCTTCGATTAGGTCTTCTTACATCCACCTTATTCTATTTTATTGAAAGGCCTTATTAATATTAACCTTTATTACATCTGAATACATTGATCTACCTATGTGAGAGTTAGGACCTTAACACTTACCGAGCTGAAGAAACAGGAACAGAGGATGAACAGATAGAGGTTCAATGGACAAAACAAATGCCTGTAGCTGAAAAGCCACATATAGAAAGAATAATTGACAAGAGAGTCAATAGGAAGACTAAGAGAAAAGAGTATTTTGAATACTTGGTCAAGTGGAAGGGACATCTAGTTGAAGATGCCAGTTGGGAAGATGAAGCAAAAATTTAGAAGCATGGATAGACTGTGCAAGAGCTCATGAACAGGAGTTCATGAAAATTTTCAAGTAAGAGAGTATGATGTAGGAGCATCATCAGCAACCAAATGAGCGTGAAGGCGGAAGACAGCTAGAAGACCACCAGTGCATGTTTTTGAAGCATTCATGAAATGGTTAAAGGGAAGTGTACTTGCATATTGTAAACAAATCATGAGCGATTTGCTCTCATCTGTAGAATGTAGAGGCATTTATGCATAGTTAATGAAAGTAGGCAGATTTGAATTATAGATTAGACATTTTAGAAGAGCAGGAGGGAAAACAGATATAGACACCCTTGTCTTTGTATTATTGTATCATTAGAACATAAGTAGAGAGCTGTAGCAGAGAGTCGTAGAGGAGAATCCATGTACATGAGATTTGAATTAAAATATGAATATTGAATAAGATTTCATGGTGTTATGATGTTTTCTGGTTATACATGGTGAATGGTATGCTTACAATTATTTTATTCTCTCTGTTGTGCATTTTTCATGATGCTATGCTGTGTATGTATGATTTCATGATTGAATGTTTGAAGTCTGAGAGAGAAAGAGAATGAGTTTCAATTGTTTCTCTTCCTGAGTGAGATTTCCTACAAGGAGTGTAATGAAACATCCAGAAAGAGTGCATTGACAAAGGTTCATATTTTATCTCTGAAAGCTCAGGAGGGTTACCATTTTTCTCATTCTAGTAGAAGTGCAAGTGAAGCATAGAAGCCGTGCAAGGTGTGCACAGGATGGTTGAAAGCTTAGAACTTATCAATCAAGGGGAGAGTTGAAAAAATGTTGTTGTAGAAGGTGCATAGATTCTAAGAATCAAATACTTTGAAGTATTTGAAAGAGTGCCGCAAGGAGTGCGTGCAGAATTTCTTTGGAGATTTGAGTTTGCGAGTTAAAGCTTGTGGAGGGATAGTACCTTTGAAGTATTCAAAGGAAGATGAAGATCGAAACACTTCAAGGGAATGCCATTTTTTGTTTCACAGAGATTCTCGAGGAAGAAATCAAACGGTTGAAATTCTCCATGGAGAACTTGCAAAGCCACGAGGACTGTAGGATCCAAAGAAGTTGCAGGGTGGTTAGAGGTAGTCGAACTCATCACTCTAGCATCCAGAATCAACATGGACCGTTGACCATGCTTTGCAAAAACCGTCAGATCATCTTGGTATGTTGGGGATACTGACTATGAAGAGTGGAGCATAGAGGAATGAAAGTCCCGAAGTCACGAGTCGCAAGAAAAATCTCCATGGAGTTTCTAATTTTGGCATTTCGCTTGTCAGAAAGCAGAGGAGGCAGCGTTTGGGATCGAGAGTTCTGAGCTTGCGAGAAGTGGAGGGAGAGATCCAGACCATGGATCAAAGCCATAGGATAACCGTCATATTTGAATCTGTGTGGAATATTGCATATCATGAATAAGGAGGGCAGACCAAATCCTTTGGTTGTGAGGATTCCTGAATAGCGAGAACTAGGAGCAACCTCTTCGCTATATCACGTATTGGGATCTTGGAGGTTGAAGAAAGTCAATTTCGATTGCAAAAGTCGCGAGCTTGCGAGTTGCAAGGGCTCGTGCAAGACATGGCACATCCACTTGGTGGGACCTGCATGGTTGACGGGTGGCGTGAGAATAAGACGCCCGGAGAGAGGAAGGAGTAGTGACAGGTGGTGGATGTGTGTCGTTAGAAAAGGGAGTCAACACTCTGGTTGACTTCTCATTCTTCGGGATCTTGTAAGAAATAAGCACAAGGGTTCAACATCAGAAGCCGCAAAGTTGCGAGTTTCGAGGTTCGTTGAAGAAGTCAAACCTTCGTTGGCTTTCACGTCTTGGAATCTCATAAAAGGAGGGCCTGTAGATTCAACCATTCAACTCACGAACCTACGAGTTGCGAGAGAGGCTAACATTTAGCTCTAGTCAGTGGTTATGCGTGGAGGGAGCTAATAAGACAGAGCCATACCCATCACATCTCAGGTATCGGCATTTGGAGAGGAGAAGTCGAGGGTCTTCAACCCATGAACACACGAGTTGCGAAAGGATCTTTCACAAGGATGTGTGGATCGAAATTGTTAAAGGTTTCGACAGGGAGCCAAATAAGCCACTTCGGCTTAAGGATAATTTAGAATGATCCTAAGCGGATCTTGGCCCGAGGGTTTGGGGGTCTGCATCAAATATGTACCAACATCATCAACTATACACCTCATGTATGTGCCAACTCATCAACTACTTATCTCAACCATGTAGCCAACATGTACCTTAACCAAAATCCCTCATCAATTTCATCATCCAAATATGATTTGTAACTCTGTAATAGACCTGGTGTATATCATCACATACGTGGAAACCTCCCTTAACTTTCACAACAAGAGACTAGCATTTTCATTAAGCTTTTCTTTAGTCTCACATGAGTAGTTTGTGATTAGTCAACAACCCTAACTTGAAATAATCATAATTGTGTACCTGTAATGAATAAAGATCTGAAAAATAGTACACAATGTTCTTCAGTTTTTTTTATGCAATTCCTCGAGGTGTCACTACTTGTATCCTCTCAGAAAAAGAGTTATAGCAAAAATGGCATACCTTGATAAATTCTGGCTTATTCTATAGAGCGACCTTGTAGAGAATTCCCTTAGGATGCATCATCAAAAGAATTTACCCCCCCTTGAATTCTGACCTTCTTTTCTTCACCTTCCTTTTGAAATTTGGCTTATATATCCTTTGGTTACCTCAGTCACCTATAGATATTCAATATGCTCAAGTGTGATATAAAATGAGAGAGCCTTGCCTCTTATTTATACTCTCCAAGTAGCTTAATTAGAAGCATCTTCTAGGTCACTTTGCCCACTTTCCTTATTTTAGGGTTAACTCACTTCAAAGCCACTTAACCTATTTCTAGGTCACTTAACCCAATTCTAGGTCGCTTAACCTATTTCTAGGTCGCTTAACCTATTTCTAGGTCACTTAACCCATTTCTAGGTCACTTAACCTATTTTCCTCATTTTTAGGGTTAACCACTCTCCATATTTAGAAAGTTTGCCATTTAAACATTCCTCCTTGACTTTGTCAATTTTATTTACCATTTAAATAATAATTTCTTCTTTGCAAGATCTTTGACTTCTTTGACTTTTTGGGGCTTCAAGCCTACCTATGAGGGTCCTCCAACTTCATAAGGCCATAACTCTCAAACCATGAGGAGTTATGTGACATTCAACATACCACCAGAAATGGCATGACATATACTATCCATATAGAATAGTCTTTCATTCAAATATATCAAAATTCATACCATTATCCATCAAACAAACTTGGGTCCATTACCCAAACCTGGGTTCTCCAACTTCTCATGGCCATAACTCTCTAATCGTGAAGAGTTATGTGAGGTTCCACATACCACCAGAAATGGAATGACGTGTACTATCCATCTAGAATAGTCTTACCTTCAAATATATTAAAACTCATACCATTATACATGAAACAACCTTGGGTTCATTACCCAAACCATTGTGCTATCGGAATTCGCTACCATAGTTTCTCCAAGGGTTTACATCAATCACTAAGGGTTGACATCAATATACAATATCACTCTCCAATATTTGACATCAATGAAAACCAACAATCCATACCAATTATCCATCAACCTAAGCCAACTATATGACAAGATTCGTGAAATTTCTCAATAAAATGCCTAAAACATCTAAACCTGATTTAGACATTCAGATTGAATTTTATTCATCTTCTTTACCATTTTCTATTGCTATGTTTATTAAACGTGGTAGAAAAAATACTTTGATTGAGGAAATGTAGGAATTTGTAGATGTAGAAAAAGAAATATCTAGTATTGCAAGTAAATCTCCAAGTGAAGATTCAAGATATTATATAACAACCAAGAAATAAATTATCAAATATGAAAGGAAAGATAAAGATGTTTTTGATATGGAAAATTTACAAAAATTCATGAAAACATGAGCAAATGAGATAGTTGATGTTAATGAAAAACTAGTTGAAGTTTCAAATAAGCCTTTCATACCATTTTTCAAAAGGAATCTGCATATTCCACCTGGTGGCCAAACTTCGGAAGGAGTTAATGTTGATGCGGAATAAGGAGAGGATAATGAATAAGTTAACGATACTAATGTATTTTGGGATATTAATGGATTTTTTTATGAAGATGACACAGAAGAACCTCTAGCTTCTTAGACTTGAAGTAAATGTAAATATTCAAATTTTGAAACTCATACACCAACAAATACAAAACCTATATAAAACAATTTAGTATCAAAAAGTTTTTTTGTTCATGAAGAAATTGATTATGGTACTATATAAGATATGAAAAAGACTAGAGAAAACATTTTCCTTTATGAATTAAGTAAACTAAAATCTCAAAAGAATAGTTTATTAAGAGCTTTATGAGTTTCTGAGAAGATAAGTTCATCATCTACTACAACTGAAAATAAAGAAAAAGTTTCAACGGTTCAAACTTTATCTTCTGAAGTAGATATTGGTTCAATTCTTATAGGTAATAGATGAAGGTCACATACTCTGTTTCTTCTCACTTTCAAAATTTTTAATAAAAATGTGCATAATTGTTTGGCCGATTCAGAAGCATCTTCAAATATTATGTCGTATTATGTTTGTCTTCATACTAATGCCAAACCACAGAAATCAACTATTCAAATTGTTCAATTAGATAGAACAAGGGTAAAAGTTTTGGGAGAATTGAAGGATGTATTAATTAGATTATCATATAAATCTAAAGTTTTTCAAATAATAGATATTATCGATGTTGATATTCCAGATGCTTATGGATTAGTTTTAAGTTGATATTGGTCAGAAAAAATTCATGGATATTTCTCAACTGATTGGTCTCATATTTGGATTCGATATAATGGGTAACCTAGTCTAATCCATGTCAATAGAGAGAAACATATGAAACATAATGTGAAAGATTTAGATGGAGAAAATGAACAATTTTATTTTTCTAATAACATTGTTGGTAATTACTCGATTGATTCTTATTTTGGAAATTTTAATGCACAGGTTTCACCTTTCCAACCTACGGATCAAAGTTTAGAGATTGAAAAATTCTCTTAGACAATTTTTTGTCGTTGTATTAATATTGTAGATAATTTTTTAGACAATTCTGTAAATTATCCCTTTTGGAAACTTTATTTTGATGGATCTAAATCTAATGATGGTGTTGTTGCAAGTTGTATTTTAATCAGTATTGATGGTGTAAAAACTATGTTAACATGTAGATTGGAATTCTAGTGCACTAATAATACCGCAAAGTATGAGACATTAATTTAGGGTCTAAAGATGACAATCAACATGAATGTGCAGGATATCTTGGTCCTCAATGATTCATATATAGTTGTTAAACAGGTAAAAAATCAAATTCATTGTATTTATAGTCACTTGAAACATTATCACCAATTGGCTCAAGATCTTAGTAGAAAATTTTCTACAGATAATACTGTTTCTATATCTAGAATGCAAAATGATAGTGAAGATCTCTTGGAAAACATAGCTTCTAGAATTATTCCTCCTGAATATTTTTCCCTAGCTAGATTCTCTATTGAATTGATTTTTTGAACTTATGTTCTCGATAACATAACAAATTGGCGAGTCTTTAATGACGATGATGATATAAAGTATAGAAACTCTAGCACTCACATATCCAGTTTCTTCTCGTAAGCTTGGAATTGTTCAAGTGACTTGAGAGTTGTATGGTCGAGGTGTATTGCTAATTCTAAATGCAAAGAAGATTCTTTTAGAGAAGAGGATGAGCTTGATAACGATGAGTATGAAGGAGTGCTTTTACCTCATTCTTGGATCTTCGTGGTGATGTTGGATTTTCCATGTCTGGCATCCTGGAACAAAGCAACTAGGCGTTACTCCCAAATACTCCCACTCAAACGCTTCAAGTAGAGTCTATATTTTTGTAAACATCAATTTAATTAATGAACTGACAAGATAAAAGTTTTTTTTGTAAAGGATAATTTTTTTAATGTGAACATTATGAAGTGGAAATTAAAATATTAGGAGGCACACCTGCAAATTTCAAGTATCAAACAGGAATTGAGATAAACTTTCAAATTAATTGTTGTTTCAAACTTTCGTTAAAGAAGATATCTAAATTCTTGAATTAAAAAGGAACACCGGGTGTCAGATCACATTACCCATGATTTATGGTTTTCATCCACTACCATTGTGCCCTCTTAAACCATAGCATATCCCATTGTGAATGTATTTCAACCTTCAGGTTAGATAATCATTTCTTCCTTTTCTTTTTTGATCTAAAAATGAAGAAGACTTGAAATACTTGAAATTACTGCAATGTAAATGTTATGTGTTTAAAACAAATGGATCAGTTTGCAACACATAAATTAAGGGATTACTTATGAAAAATACACATAGACAACAGCATAATCAATGAACATAAGCACATAAAACACAACAATTGATAAAGGAGTTCACCCCTCTCTTGGGATACATCTCCTGGTCCATCTTCCAATGGATCATTATTATTAATTCCTCAAAAGTTCTCAAAAACATGTCTTACAATGCTCAAACTGACAAACTGACTGCTCCAATGGATTTAGAGCATCCAAAAACCCATGTCCGGGCTCTTTCGGCACCTCAATCAGTCGAAAAACAAAGAAGTTAGGCCTCCTAAAAGTCACCGCCTTCAAGCTTGCTATCTCTACATCTACAAATTGCACCCCTGTCTATTGAACCTGGCACACACACAATAAATAGCGTGAAAACCCAGCACCGGGTGCAACCACACCAACGGTGCAAACTGTAGGATGGTTAAGGGTGCGCCATCCCATAACCGCCTAGCACCTGGGTACATAGGGGTTCATACGACCGCGCGTATAGGCAAAAGGGGCCAAACGGTTACAACCATGCCAACCACATTAACTCCCCACTCCAGTCGTGGGCATATGGCATGCAACATAGAACCACGGGCTATGTAATATAAAATCCGTGCCAATCCAACTATCGGGCTATACGATATATGGTATGGTCACATATGAAATCAAATGACCGCGGGCCGGGGCTAAGCCTCGGCCCGACCCCCTGCCAATGGTTACAATATTCAAATTGAAATATAATTAAACTCACATATATTACAAGGAATAATGTGTAACCCATCGGTCAGTCAGAGTTTGTGAAAGCTATGCAGTGGGGGAGGTCTGAGGGTCGAACCCCATGGACTCCAATAATTTTACATAATGACCCATGAACCAATAAAGGGGTGCCATGTGGCAGCCCATGATTGGGCCACGTGGCACCTTACCACTAGCCAACAAAATTCCATGTGTCACCATCTGATTCGACCATGCCTACCAATCATCATTTTCCACGTCACTTTTGTACAGTCGTACGACCTTGCCACGTCAGCCTATACGGACTGTACAGTCAGCATCATTTTTTTTTTGCCTCTTTGACTTTATGAACAGATTGCAATATCTCTCACTCCTGACGTCCATTTGAGACAAAACAAGTTGCATTGGATTCACAACAATGAGGCCTACGCTCTCGTCCGGTTTGAAGCGATTCCTAGCACTTTGCATTTTTGAGAAAAATTTGATCCCCTGATCACACCTCCCCATTGGGAAGCTTTTGGACCTCCAAAAGATTATTTTTAGTCTATATGAAGATGAGGGTAAAGTTCCCTCACCCTTCCAACCTCAATCCACTTGGACTTGCTTAGATTCGTCCCTTTAAGACCAACTCACAGATACTCCACATTTCCTCGTTTTGAAGTTCGCATTCTCCTGTCAAGGATGGTGTCTTCCTGTAGTTCTGTTAGATACTCTGGAGAAAAATCATCTATGGAAGGAATCTGAACATGCTCTCCCTGATCATCAATCAATGGAGGCTCATACAACTTCAAATTCTCAACATTAACAACTGCATACATCTGCATATAAGGAGGCAAATCTAAATGAAAAGCATTGTTACCAATCTTGTCGATAATCTTGAAAGGACCATATCGAATCGGTTTCAACTTTTTACCTTCTCCTTTAAGCCTCTCCTTGCTGATGTAAAGACAAAATTCATCTCTAACTTGGAAACTGTGATCAAAACGATGCTTGTCATGCATCGTCTTGTACTTGGCCTCACTCTTTTCCAACTTCTCTTGCACCACCTGATGTATCGACTAAATTTGTTCAATGAACTTCTTTGCCCTATCAATGTCATATTGACCATCGACAACAATATATTTCTCAAAGATAAAATCTAAAGGAGACTTGGGCAAATAGCCAAAACATGCTTCAAATGGCGACGTTTGCGTCGAAGAGTGCTTAGCTCGATTGTATGCATGGGGAATGTAGTGTAAATGTTCATCCCAAAGTTTAGGATGCTTGTTGCAATAAGCATGAAGAAGATGCACCACTATACGATTTACCACCTCTATCTGACCATCTATTGGCGGATGAAAACTTGTGCTCTTTTTAAGTTTGGTGTCCATGAGTGCCCATAAACTCGACCAAAAACTTCCAACAAATCGAGAATCCCGATCAGAAATAATGGACTTAGGCAATCCAAAATGCACCCAAACATTTTGAAAGAACAACTGTGTCGTTTGTTCTACTGTTACCTGCTTAGTACAAGGCATCAAAATACACATCTTACTAAATTGATCAACCACAACATAAATATAATCATGACCTCGTCTCGACATAGGTAAACCACCAAAAAAATCCATGGAAATACTTTCCCAAGGTCGAGAAGGAACTGGAAGTGGAGCGTACAAACCCAACTTTCGATTGCTAGGCTTACTTGTAGCACACAACGAACATCCTCGAACATATCGCGAAACACTTTCATTCATCTTAGGCCAGTTGCAGTATCTTTGCAAATTAGCCATTGTCTTGCCTACACCAAAATGACCAGCAATAAGAGAAGAATGTGTTTCTCTTATAGTGTTGATTCTTTCCCCTTGTGGAATACACAACTTGCCAAGATGATACAAGAGATTATTATGCACATGATAATCCAATTATTCAACATGGTTAGAGTGGCACAAAGTTTCATACACTTCTTTAAAATTAGTATCTAAAGTATGTTGCTCCACATAACTTTCATGCATTATAGGACTCTGCTTAAGAATAACTAAAGCACTAATAATAGGCCTTGAAAGAATATCATCAACTTTGTTAAAAATGCCCTTCTTATACCTGATAACCAAATGAAACTGTTGAAGAAAACCCATCCATCTGAAGTTCCTAGCTTGTTGTAGCTTTGTTTGTGATTGTAAATATTGCAAAGGTTGATGATCGGTATGAATAATGGTTTCTTTTCCCAACAAATAATGCTTCCATTTTTTAACACTTTGAACCAATGCATATAATTCCATATCATAAGTAGGATAATTAATCATGGCACCATTAAATGTCTCAGAATGAAAACAAATTGGCTTACCATACTATAGAAAAACTGCTCCCATTGCATAATTAATCGCATCTGTCTGGATTTCAAAAGGTTCTCTTAAATTTGGAAGTGCAAGAACTGGCACATAACTTATCTTTTCTTTCAAAGTATCAAAAGCCTGCTTTTGCTTGCCTCCCCATTGGAAAACTTGCTTGACACTTGTCACAGCATGTAATGGAGCTACAATGGATGAAAAGTTAGCAATAAACTTCCTCCAATATTGGGCGGCTCCCAAAAAACTTCTTACCTCTGTCACATTGCTAGGTCTGGACCATTCCAAAATGACTTTAACCTTTGAGGGATCAATTTTTAATTCACCTCCACCAACAATATGGCCTAAGTAAATAAGTGAAGTTTTGCCAAATTCACATTTGGACAACTTCAAAAACAACTGTTCTTTCCTCAAAACATCAAAAACTTGTTTCACATGTGTAATATGCTCTTCACGAGATTTGCTAAAGATCAAAATATCATCTAAGTAGACAATAACACAATCATCTAGAAAAGGCCTTAAGACATCGTTCATAACTCTCATGAAAGTAGCAGGTGCATTGCAAAGTCCAAAAGGCATTACCATCCATTCAAACAAACCTTGCTTAGTCTTAAAAGCCGTCTTCCATGTGTCTCCCTCAACAATCCTGATCTGATGATAACCACTCCTTAAATCTAACTTAGTGAAATATTTGGCATCTTTTAATTGATCAAGAAAATCATCAATTCTAGGAAGAGGATAACAATTCTTAACTGTAATTTTGTTCAAAGACCTGAAATCAACACACATACGCCACATACCATATTTCTTTGGAACTAACACAATTGGAGATCCACATGGAAAAGAACTTGGTACAATAACCCCTTTGTCTAACAACTCCTGAATTTGTTTTTTAATCTCAGCATTTTCCTTAACTGACATTCTATACATACCAATGTTTGGAACTGGACAATCTTGTTGTAACTGAATTTCATGTTGGATTCCTCTTTTCGGAGGTAACCCCTTAGGTTCTTTAAACATGTCATCATATTGATTAACAACTTCGAATAGATCAGATTTTAACTTTTCATCACAACCTTGAAATGCTTCGTTCTCAACATCATTTTTAGGTTTTATCATTAAGAGAACAAAATTCTTACTAGCATTAACTAACCTCTTCATTTGCCCTGCATTTATAATTGATAAATT